>JAHKKF010484164.1:0-11061 GCA_019740295.1 Labeo calbasu | reverse complement strand
AAACTCAAAGCACATTCAATAAATGAGTTCACTACATTCATTGTGAACGGAGCCGTTCTGAAGTGCGGAAAACATCGGATAACAAGCTGATCGCCTGAACGACGTGCACGCTTCGCTTTAAAACGCACAGCGAAAACAGACTTGATGAAGGGATTAAGTCACATTGTGCTTTTAGTTTTACTTTGTTTGACAGATAATGTGTCAATGCATAATGGCCCAAAACACAACTTTAAAGACCTTTCATGTTAGAATATTTCAAAAATATACGTTTTTGTATGACGATTATATCGAGACAGTTTTGCTATCGCGATACCACAATATTTATAATATCATTACATCCCTAATTAACAGTTAAAAACATTCATTCGAAATTTTAGAAAGTAATCAAAAAAAGTAATCTAATGTAATCAGTTACATTAATAAAGTAACAGTTACACTACTTATCACATTTTTAAATACTGTAACTTGTAAACTGCAACCTAGTACCTTTCCAAAGCATCCTTTTCCAACACTGGTGGTTGTCATGGCACACTATGCAGTTGCTAAAAAGAGCCCACTCTCAAGTCTCTTTTTAGGCCCTTTTTTGTAGGTCAAAGTACATTTTCTCATTTTATTGCACACCAGCTGAAAATCATACAATAAGCCACACAATTTAAAGTCATATATCTCATCCAAAGCACAAACAGTGCAGAACGAGTGTGCTGATCTTTAACATTAATATTATGTCAGTGCAAACCCCAACCTTAACCTCAGTACACTGTGATAGATACTATTACTGTTTTCATGATTTAATTAGATCATGACTTTTTGAACTTTTCTTAACAGGTGGCTGCGGCCGGTTTACTTTAACGTCTTTCCCTGAATACAGGCGAATTAAATTGACGTGCGAAACCTCATGGCTGCATGACGACATGTTATTACTCAATTCATGATGACACCTGGCAACGTACAGGCCGCAGCTACGAGGTTGCCTGAAAAATGCAATACCATGCTGACTGCCAGAAACTAAAAAAGAAACATATGCATGGTAAGAACGGTTCCGGTTACTGGTTAGGATCTGGGACTCTCCCGCAAAGCTATGTGGGTTATCAGAACACATATACGGCCACAGCTGGTCCCGTCCCTTCCCCCAACCAACACGCACAGGCCTTGTTAAGAAGACACCAAGCCCTTGCCATCATGGAGAAGACAGCTTAAATAAACCCTCGACAACCTGGGGGCTGGGATTTTACATTCAGACACCATGTGCATGGGTGAGCGCCGAGGCGGGCAGCGTGCAAACAAATGCCTGCTAGAAGCGCTCTGCAACCCCCCGAGCTATTTTCAGTGGCAGGAATTCCACAACATTTAAAGTAGTTTAAGAGGAGTTGGGAAGTTACGTCCTCAAGTCGGGGTGGGGTAGAAGGCCAGCTGTTGGCATCGATATGGAATCCTCCCCGCCAGGGTCACAGGCCAGGTTGGCACGGCTCGCTCTCCAGAAGAATGTGGGCCTGGCCGACGGCCACGGCTTTCAGCGCTGGGACCACAGGCATGATAGACCACAATAAAGCTTTGAGTTTGGATGACTAGGAACCTTCCAGGGACTCCAATGGTGGAGAAAAAAATCAATTCGGGTTTACAAAATCAACCGCTTTTTGATGATTCTGGAGGCTGTTCAGGCAGAAACCGTCAGAGGGTGTTGTTCTCATTGCATGCCAGTATGAGGAAGAGAAAGACGGCGAATCTTTCATGCCTGACAGAATAAAGGAAGAACACCTGCTCATTTGCCTGTTTTAACTAAAGCAGTAACAGGGCTATTATCTGGCTGGAGGGTTGAGCTCGCCCTTCTGCCTGCGATGGCAGCGAAAATGTGTAACCTCTCAGTGTGGCGCATTTGCATGTGAAAATGAAGCCCTCAGGACGGGAGGGGGATTTTACTATCAAAGTACCAAATACATGTATTTACCCAGCAGTGAGGCGACTGTACAACACTCTTTGACAGTGACGATGTCAAAACCCAACCCAATGAAGGCCTAGTTAAAAGGAGGTCGGCTTTCGAGAATCAAAAAAATAAATAAATAAATGAATAAAACATTTAACACCACACCATTAAAAGTCTAAATGCCTTCAAAAATACATTTGAGACTAAACTGATATGGTTTTGTCATCTTAAAGGTCCACTGAAGTGCTTTGCAACACAGAGTTATTGTGTTGACGTAATTTCAACTAAAACAGGACGACAGGGCGGGACATATCAAGCAGTCCCTGTTCATTTTCAATCACCCGTTTAGTTCGGTAAAGCCACATCTGACAGCGTATGCCAGCCACAATCTCATCCATATCGCTATAAAATATAGCATTTGTGTAGAATTCAAATGGGTCCAATGTTTTATGGTCTGCGCCGACTCAAGCATATGATCTACTTGGACCAGAGCAGACTGCTCTGCGTGACACAGTGTAGGGCTGGAACAATTCCTCGATTCTATTAGAGTATTCGATTTTAATCCTCGATTGCATTTTGCCTGTGTCGAGTAGTCAGCAAAACACAAGTGTCTCAAACTCCATCTCTGCATGTTGCTTTGAGTTTGGGTTTATTACAACGTTCATCTGGGAATGCAATGTGCACTATTTCATCAGATTTGTAAGGTAAATCATTTATAAACCTAAGCAAATGCAGGAGAATACTCCATTAGCTTTCTAATATGCTAACTGTTCAACACGATTTCAAAATAGACATTTTGATGTCCACACATTCAAGAAATTACAGTGGCTATAGCGTTTCTATCAAAGAAATGGCCCAATATTAAAGACTAAGTGGACAGGACATTTGAATTAAATGTTGTCGAGTCAATATTAAACACGGATTAGATCGCGCAGTAAGGTGTAAAAACAATGGTCAGGCCATTGGCGCCTTCTGCAGTCATTTGTTATAATGCGTAATACAAATTAGCTCTGTTGTTTATAATACTTTATGTATTTTAACAGTTTTGTTCAATAAAATCATATGGTTACTTGTTTTTGATACTTTATTGTTGCCTTATTGCTATTATATGTGTATTTTAAGTCATTTTAAAGGCTATTGTTCACTTAGGTCTATTTTTATTATTACAAAAAAAACTAATTATAATTATCCAATTACTCGATTAATCGTCAGAATAATCGACAGATTGCTCAATTACCAAAATAATCATTAGTGACAGTGCAAAACCAGACTTCTTTTGTTCCAATGCAAAGGATATTTACACTGTCAGGATTATTTCTTATCCGCTATATAGTGCGCTACGTGCCATTCGCGTACCGAAAATACAAATTCTGTAAACAAATGACCAATTTCAGCCACAGCTCCAGTGTCTATTTATAGCGTAGGGGGCGGGATGCCTCTGATTCTAGAGAGCATTTGATTGGACAGAAAGTTTGATGAGAAGCTGAAATTCAGGGTGATGTCATCCAAATCCTTGATCCATATTGGTGGAAGTTAGAGACTGTAAGTTTTGAATGCTTATATATTGTAAATGCCAATTTGATCATTGTTTTGGAGCACACTAGCTTGTAGCTTGTAGATAACCTCAAGGCTAACACATTCATACTAAAAGCCAAATTCATGAGGACTTTAAAATAAAAGTTTAACCAAAACGTAACATTTCCTCCAGTGTGGTTGCATTGGACCCCATTGACTTTAATTGTATGGACAAGAGAAACTTTCAAAATATCTTTTTTATCTGCAGAGGTTGGTGGGGAAACGATATATTTTTAGGTGGACTACCCCTTTAAGAGACTTCTGGACCAGACCGCATGTATATTAATAAGGAAGCTAGAAAAGGCGTAACTTCCTGTGTTTGGCCTGATCTGTGGTTTTATCACACTAACTGTTTTTTTTTTTTTTTTTTTTAGGGGCTGATATTAGAGAACATTTTAGGTAAGAAAACACATAGACTTTGAGGTTCTCAGCAAGGATGGCGAAAGCTATCTTGGGCGGTACAAGCAAACCTAAAGAGAAAAGCCATGGTGAAAGGGTGAGAGACGGGGCCTGAGGTCCGTTAATCATGCATGAGGACAGAATAATTACACAAGCAGGGTGACGCTGACCCTGACAGCTCTAGTTTCTATCTGTAAATAAGCCAAAAGGTCAAAACATCAAATTCACCAGCAGCCTGACAGGGGTCTAAAACTTTATAGCGTCAGTTGCATGAAGCGCTCACTTCAAAACGACGTGCATTAGATGGTGATATGATTTCAGGGTGGGCAGGGTGTTAATATTCACCACCCCGCCCCCAAAAATGCCATCCTAGCTCTGAACATGCAAACCTTTCAAGCTTTCAGCTGACCCTTGTATAAATGCACGACACAACAACCAGCGCACTGTCTGTCGTTCTCAGCAGGGGAAAGTGCGAAAAGAGTTGCGTGGAAACGTCTAGCAACTAATCAAAGCTTTTAAAGGCACTTAACCTCATCTTTCCTCCGCCTCCGTCGCATTGTTCCAAGCTGATGAGTGCGGAGTAGAAAAGTGCCGCCGCGATCCTTGATTCCCCACGCTCCGTGCTTTAACTGTGGGAGGACTCATCAAGACGCGGCCTTGGCGAGAACCTCAACTCCCACTCAGCACTTCAATCATGCTGGAGTTCATTCTCGCAGAGAAACACAAGCTTTAGTCACTTTACCTTGCAAACACAATGTTTGCTGGACAAAACAACAGCCTGACGAGTTTTTATTTTTATTTTTTAACGCCGAATTCATCTTTCATCAGCCAGAAAATATGCTACTGGTGCACGACACTGATTGGTCACTGGGTAGTAGCACTTTCAAGGTGCTAACAATCTACAATTAACACTTGCATCAGACAATATTCCCTCTCCGCTGTCCTGTTTCTTTGTGTAATTGCCTCATGTGTGATGAAGTTGGCATCACTGATTCTGCTATTGTATAAAGCGCTCTACACATACATAACTCTCTAACGCAGACGTCTGTCCATTGCAGCTTACAAAACATATCCCACAAAAACATTTTTTAGACAGCCTGTGATTACGCATATACGTGTGGCGTAAAATCCAGGTGTTGGAGTGCTTAAACTGAAAGGAGGCATTCAGTGAAACCTGGAACCAATTTGGAGCTGAAATGCTCCTGTTCTTGCAAAAAAAGAAGAACAGGGATTCGAGACAGAAAGAGAGTCGGCTCTTTTTAATGAGGCGGCTTCTTTTTTTTTTCGTCTGTAGCGATTTAGATCGCTGAATGGTCTGACTTGGGAATGGAGATGCAAGTCATTACGGATCCAGAACTTGACTACACTAAAGAGCCTAGTGCTATCAGCTCATTACAGAGACTGTCTAATTGAGCCCAATCAGCCAAAACACAGCGAGCTGACAGTAGCACATAAGGGACTGAGAGGAAAGAACACACTATGTATGTCAACGGACACATTAGTTTTAATCAAAAACAAGTCGGGTGCTTCAATACCCATGAAGCCGCAGACCTAATGATCCAATTAGTTGTAGTACTCTACTGTGTCTCACCTCTTTGACATAAGAAACTCCCACGAGCCCTAGATAGGGAGCTGATGCTTAAATGCATCACCTAACCAAGGGTCAATCCTTTTTTTGTGTCTAACATAGGATTATAAGCACAAGGTTAATTGGGATCACACGGATAACTTCAATTAGTTTAGTTCTACTGAAGCTGAAGTGACAGCGTTCTCACCGACGTTACCTAAATCCTGAAGTAGAAAAGGATAAAAGCAAATGTATTACAGTAATGTGAATAATGTTAACAGAGTCAATGTTGTGCACTAATGATGAATGTAAGCCTATGGACTTTTTGAAACGCACTTGCATTAAGCATGAAACAAAATTTGAAACACACACAAACACAAATGCATGCATTTTATGTTCAAAAATAACTGTGAAATTGTCCTTTGTATATATTAACTGTAACCTAAGCCTACCAAAACCAGTTTACCTTAAGAATTTTTTACGTTTAGGTCTATTCAGTTACATATAGTCCAAAAGTAACATGTTTTTCTATAGTAATGCAGGAAAAACATCTGCAATGCAAAGTCAAATGCTTCTTTTTCGTACTTGTCACAGCTCTGGCTGTTTCAGTTTCATGAATCCCAGGGGTTTTGCATATCCAGACCACTTTGAGTATCATGCACTGCCACTAATATCCCTATAATGGTGTAATTCTCTAATAAGAGCTTTGCTTCTGCGTAATGTTTGCACACTAAGGCTTAAAACTTCATTGATCTCGTTTAATTCATGCCAATTCATCCCATGGAGTCTGAGCCAACCTGTCAAATTAACCATCAACATGTGTGTCATTAGACTTTTTAAGTTATCCAAAAGTCAGTCGACACAACAGATGTCTTGACTTGCTTATATTTATATTACACATAAACTGAATGTCACCCATCAGCTACCAGAGCGGGGTTAGCTAACACACAACCGTTCGAACTGAACAAAACCGTACGGTTTCGCCTAGAAAACGTACCTTTGACAAGCCGTTCGGTGGTGGATTGTTTATTCTGCTCCTTCCCCGACATCCTGCAGTGTCTCTCGGTGGAATAATTGTAATTCCTCCTTGTAGCTGAACCCAGCTAGTCGCGTTAGCCCGCTAGCTCGGCTAAGCTACTGACGTTTCAGTTCGCGAGGAAAAAAAGTCCTGACCGCTCCGCTGTAAGAGCGGGGAAACGGAGTCAGAGCGCTCGTCCGGGTCGGCTTCTCGATATGTACGCCCAAACGGTGGGGGAAAGGGGAAGGGGGAGCCCACTGGAACGGCAGAGTTTTATTTTCTGCCGTGTCTGTCCTTCGGGTTTGCTCACACAGGCGACCCAGCTGCTGTCAATTTCTCTAAGGGAGTAGCGATGTCCGACTCGTAAACGAATCGTTCGCTTGAGTCGGATCTTTTTTTAGGGAATCGTTTGAACCTGTTCGTAAATGCTCTCTGAACGGTTCGTTGACGAACGGGACTCGGTTCTCGAGTCAACAATTCACCGACTCATTGAACCGAGAACCTCTTTTGGACGTGTCCTGTTTATAATGAGGCAAGAACTGAAAACTGAGTTGCTTTAAATAATTTAATAATAATAATATTTCAACTATTCCTGATTAAATTACCTGGAAATATGTTTGTTACTTAACTGTAAGACACTTTTATCCATCCACCCTTTTTTTAAATCTTAGTGATTGCAATGTGTACCTACAAATTGCTCAATTTTAAAGCATGTCATATGCCACGCAGGTGACGCAATTACGTAATGACGTAAAAGAATCACTACGAACTGGTTCTTTACGATAAACTGTTCAAAAGAACCGAGTCCAAAAAATGACTCAGACTTCATCTCTATGAAGGAGGGGTGGCGGAGGGAGAGTGAGCGGCGCGCCACAATAAAAAGGCTCTGCACGAGATGTTGCCAGTTTTTGTGAGGCGACCGCAGTGGCTTGTATATTATAAACACGTATTCTGGTTCGTTTGTATTCTAACGCTCAAATTTTGTGTCTTAATGCTTTGTCTTTATTCTTTCTTGCTTGATCCGCGGAGTCGCCCTGACTCCCTTCTTGCGGATTAAACTCTAATCCATAGTGCAAACGGATTTCCTACAACATGGCGGCTTCTGCTCAGCACACATATTTGTGGGTAGTGTAGTTTTTAACGCACATGTAACGATATATGAAGTCAGTCATATGCTTTGCTATACAATTATCCACTAGGATAATAGTCTTTAACGTGAATATGTTGATATATATCTAGACAGTACATTAACAGAAAAACACAATGAGGAGTGATTAGAATTATGAATAGGAGAGTATTAATAAACAGTAATCCAGCATTGTCACCCAGTGGTCAAATAGAGAAACGTCTGATTGTTGCATTGTTGACTTGAACGATGTATGACAAAACTGATTTAAAAAAAGTGTTTTTATTCGCACAGTAAAGCATGTATAAGTGTATAAGACTTACTTCTACCACATAATTATCCTACCTTAATATGGATAAAAATATTCTAGGCCTAAATATGTTTTAAGCTTTAGGTCAGACATTTTGTTTTGTTTTTTACTTTATAAAACTGAATCAGAGAAATAAGTGAATAATTTTGTTGATTTAACAGACAATAGACAATATCCATTTATAATAAAAAGTGCTTATTTAACAGTAGAATACATTCAAACGGGTAAATGGCACCCCAGATAGCACACATACATCTGTAAGATGTCTATTAAAGATTACTTCATCTGGAAAGCATCTGCTGTATACAAACATCTGATAGACGTCTTTAAGATGTCAGTTTTACATATATTCTAAATTATAAACGTCTTTAATACATCTTATAAATGTCTATTTGACATCTAATAGGAAATCTCCTATAGACATATTGCAAATGAGCAAACACTCTTAAAAAAATACATCTTACAGATGTAAATGTAGACGTCAAATAGACGTCTCCATGATGTACGTGTCTTGTCTGTTAAAGGTCACTTGATCTGGAAAGAATCTGCTGTGTAAACCATCTGAGAGATGTCTTTAAGATGTCAGTTACATACATTCTAAATCATAAACCCATAACCCTTTACATACATTTTAAATCATAAACCCATAAACCTCTAATAAACATCTATTTGACTTCTAATAGAAAACGTCCTATAGACGTATTGCAGATTAGCAAACATATTAAAAAATACGTCTTGCAGATGTAAATGCAGACGTCAAACAGATCTGTGATGTATGCGTGCTATCAGGGTTGTACTGTATGAAGTGGTAACAATCTAGCAAACTGTCTGTATATTCCCAAATAGCACACATACGCCTGCAAGATGTCTGTTAAAGATCGGTTGATCTGGAAAGCATCTGTTTTGTACAAATCAACAGTGGTCTTTAAGATGTCAGTTTTACATACATTCTAAATAATAAACATCTTTAAGATATCTAATAAAGGTCTATTTGACTTGCAGATGAACAAATAATAAAAAATACCTCTTGCAGATGTAAATGCAGACGTCAAATTGATGTCTCCGTGATGTACGTGTGCTATCAGGGTTTTCTATTGTAGGTATAGCTACTTAACATATTCTATGGAAAGTTTTAGAAGCCAAGATTCATCAGCAGAGGGCGACATTCTACTGCACAGAGAATGAGCTATGGTTTAATGCATAAACATTAAAATATGAGCAAAATCAGTGTTTGTTTGCAAAATACATATCTCAAATGTGATCTCATGCTGGAACATAAATGATAGCGACTGTTATTTTGAATTTTATATACAACACATTGCAGACCGTATAGTCTGTATGTGAAAAGTGAGAGTGCGTCATTACTCTAAGAATTGAGGACTGAAATTGAATTGGTCATTACTGAATGAACTAAAATTCTGCCTGAATTTTGCCCTGTCTGAATCATTATTATTATTTTATTGTAATACCATTTAAAATAAGATAATAGCCAGATAAAATAGAGAATATAAATAGCTATGGTAAAAATCATTCCGCTGGAAAATAAAATCCCTGACCTGACAGAACGTTGCTATGCAACAAAAAAACTAGTTGTGCGGTGATATCAATGTTGTTAAAACATGATTCAAACGCTGTACTGACCAATCAGAAACTAGAACCGGAATATTCGTTTAGAATGTTGTTTAAAGTCGTCATAAAGTAACTAAATATACTTAAAACTATACATTCTGTTTACGTGGCCTGGGCTAAAAGCATATTTTAATTTCAAAACAGCCCATTTTTAGCGTCTATTAGGGTTCACTAGCAGGTTCTCACAGAGCGGCTCTCAAAACTACTTATAGCGCCTATTTTCTTTCTCCCCCTCAGCGGAACGAGGCTGAGAGCGAGTTCAGTGTGTGTTTCTCGTCTCTTCGTTGACTTCGTGAGCGGGTTTTCATGTATTTGGTTGTTGCCAGACTCAGAGAGGTCGTAGGCACCATGACGTTGACTGTCCACTTAAGGCGCGCCGAAGGTTTATTCGCGCTTAAAATATCGATACAGTGATGTTCACGACACATGGCGCTGAACTGGTTTGGGCTTCCAGCGAGACCGAAATCGCTTTTCTCAATGGGACAACAGAGTTTTTCCCCACCGTAATAACCACAGCGGAGCCCAAAAGTAATGAGTCGTGTGGGGAGCAGCAGACTCTGGACTTGGACCTGACTAAGACTGTGATCATTGGGGTGATGCTCAGCACCATCACTGCGGTCACTGTAATGGGCAACACTTTGGTGGTGATTGCGGTGTGTGTCGTGAAGAAACTCAGACAGCCGTCAAACTATCTGCTAGTATCTCTGGCCATCGCTGATCTGTCTGTGGCAGTAGCCGTGATGCCCTTTGTCATAGTGACTGACCTAACAGGAGGCGTCTGGCTGTTTGGAGAGGTTTTCTGCAACATCTTCATTGGGATGGATGTCATGTGCTGTACAGCATCAATAATGACACTGTGTGTGATCAGTGTGGATAGGTAAGTTTATATTAAGACTTAAAGATTCTTTAAAGGTTTTGATTCTTTTAAGAGAAAGTGGGGTTCAAAAGGCTAGTGGATGTCCTTCTGTGTTTTCTGCAATTTTAGACAAATATTTTGGTGACAAATGTTATTGTCAAATTATATATTACACACCTTTATTATATATATATATATATACATATACACTACCGTTCAAAAGTTTGGGATCAGTAAGACTTGTCATGTTTTTTTTGTCTTTTTTGTCTTCAAGTCTTTTCTGCTCATCTACGGCTGCATTTATTTGATCAAAAATACAGAAAAAAACAGTAGTATTGCAAAATGTTATTACAATATAAAATAATGGTTTTTATTTTAATCTACTTTAAAATATAATTTATTTCTGTGATGCAAAGCAGAATTTTCATCAGCTGTTACTCCAGTCTTAAGTGTCACGTGATCCTTCAGAAATAATTCTAATATGCTGATTTATTATTAGAATTATCAGTGTTGGAAACAGTTGTGCTGACAAATATTTTTTGGAACCTGTGATTTTTTTGTATTTTTTTTTTTTCAGGATGTTTTGATGAATAACAAGTTATAAATCTTTTCTAACAATGTAAATCTGTGCTATCACTTTTTATTAATTTAACACATCCT
>JAHKKF010484156.1:0-12244 GCA_019740295.1 Labeo calbasu | reverse complement strand
ACAGCACTCAATACTTAGTTGGGGCTCCTTTTGCCTGAATTACTGCAGCAATGCGGCGTGGCATGGAGTCGATCAGTCTGTGGCACTGCTCAGGTGTTTTGAGAGCCCAGGTTGCTCTGATAGTGGCCTTCAGCTCTTCTGCATTGTTGGGTCTGGCATATCGCATCTTCCTCTTCACAATAGCCCATAGATTTTCTATGGGGTTAAGGTCAGGYGAGTTTGCTGGCCAATTAAGAACAGGGATACCATGGTCCTTAAACCAGGTACTGGTAGCTTTGGCACTGTGTGCAGGTGCCAAGTCCTGTTGGAAAATGAAATCTGCATCTCCATAATTGCGGAAAAAATGTAGATCAAGAATCGTTTTGGAATCGGATCATGACTCCCAGAATCGCAATCGCATCGGATCATGAAGTGCCTGAACATTACCACCCGTAATATAAATATATGTTTGGTACCAGTTGATACCAATGCAAAAATTTGCTGCAGCCAATAACATCAGTTTTCACAAAAAAAAAAAAAAAAAATCAGTGTAACTATTTACAACATTTGTAAGACATTTTTCTTGAGCAAGAAAATCAGTATATTAGAATGATTTCTGAAGGATCACTTGGGTAATGGATACTGGAAATTCAGTTTTGTCATCACAGGAGTAAATTACGTGCACCTTGTCACCTTTTCACTCATGATGAGTTTGCATCTCTGATAGATGCATTACTATAGAATTTTACTTTCTTCGTGAAATAGGGGATCAAAACTTTTTCTTGTCATTAGAAAAGGTTTAATATTTTAAAATGTTGAAATGGACAAAGTGTACACTTGTTTAAAATGGGGCTGAAATAAGCCTTGATATGATCAGCTTCCCTAATCAGCCTTATTTAGTGGTTCTCAACCCTTGTTTTCCACTGGGCCACACTATGGTCCAAGTGAAAGTCTCACAGGCCACATGTTATTTGTTACACCACCAATACAAACCAACCACATTTATATTATTCTATTAGCAGACAATGTTAAAATATTATGATAACCGAAAACCGAAATTTTCGGAAACCGAAAGTTGCAGCCAGTCCCTTGGTTTTTCCCACAGGGAAAGTGAATGGCTCTCTGATGAAATATCCAGCAAATTTAAGGTTCTCAAAATCTGAAAAATGCTAGATGAACTTTTTCTTTCGTTTGATTGAGTTGCAACAAATCTGTCTCTTTGTTGAACATCCAATACACCCTCACTCCCATCATTTAGCAGTGGGAAATGAGTTAAATGAGGTCATCACCATGTTTTCCCATCACCTTGAAGTTGCAAATTCAGCTTATTTAGGTCAACTGTGATGTCTGCAATAAAAGATTTGTTGTCCACTATTTGTCTCTCATGACAGAGAATCTCTCTCCCTCGCCAAGGAGTACAGCCAGAAAGTGATTTAAGACTTTTGCCCGACTCCCTTTGCTGTGCAGAACTAGGCCTTTATAGGCACCGTTCAGTTGCTCCAACAATGCAACAAAACGGCGAAGCAATAGAGGGTGTGTTTAAATAAAGTGGACCACCTTGACCACAGTGTCCATGATCTTCATGAGGTATCCATCAGCTGGCTTGCTACATAGTCCTTGCTGGTGCACAATACAGTGAAATGCCAACAAGTCAGGGGACGTTTTTCGCATTTTAGCAACAAAACCTTTGTTTTCCTGTCATTGAGGGAGCACAATCAGTAGTGGAAACAATTGAGGATGCTGGTATGTTCGTGTCCTTGCATGCTTCACCGTTAGCCCTATAAATGTCCTCGCCCCTTGTTTGTTCATGTAGTGATTCCAATGCCAATTAAAGCTGCAAGCAGCATTGAAAGGGCCCTTGCACCTGGACTCACCGCCACCTGGTGGCTTTAGGAAAACGGCAAACGTGAGCAATATGCATTTTTAAAGTGGTAAATATAGTAGGAATATGTCAAAGTCAATTATATGTGCCAAACAGTATAACTGAATATTAGTGTGTAGATGTCTTCAGGCCAGTACTATAATCAAACATATGAAGTTTGGTGCGCATTGAATATGGTATGTTTGAGTTAGTGTAAAGCATGACATGTCCTGTCACCAACAAGTGGTGCTGTGGTTATACCTGAATATTGGTTTTAGATGTTTTCAGGCCGGGACTCTTACTAAACATTGAAGTTTGGTGTAGATTGGACGTTGCATGTTTAAGTTAGTGTAAAACAAGCCATTTCCTGTTGTCAGCATAATATTATAATGGAGTATTAACCTTTAGATGTGTTCAGGGAAGTTACAGCAACTTTTTCCAGTGGTGAAACATTGAACTTTGTCAGAGTGCCACGGACACACCCTTCAAAGAAAACCCAAGATATATTTAATTTAACATCGCAAAGGCCTATGTTGTTGTCATTCAATCTGTAGGAGGAGTTTGTTACAGTGCTAAACATTTTACTTCCTGTTGCCAGCAGGTGGCGCTATGACTATAACTGAATGTAAGCATGTGCATGTGTTCAGGACAGGATTCTTACCAAACGTGAAGGTTGGGGCAGATTGGACATAGTATGCCTGAATAATAACAACTTCCTGTTTCATGGTGAAACATCGAAGTTTGTCAGGCCACCATGGACATGCCCTTCAAAGAAAACTGAAGATCTTTGCAATTTAACATCCCTTTTAAATTTTACATGATTACACTGACCAAATTTGGTGTTTTGGTGTTGAGAAGGAGTTTAAATGCAACTTCTGAAAATGGCAAAAATGGCACAAAACCTGCTGAGAAAATTCAAAATAACAGACTTCCTGTTGGGTTTCGGGCTTCGTACCAGGGGACTTTTTTGTAGGTGTTGGTGTTTTACATGTGTCTACCGCATTTCGTACATGTATATGAAACATAGCTTGAGGGGCACTTTGAATTTTTATAGGTGGCGCTATCGCCATTTTGCCACACCCACTTCTATAACCCATATCGGATGCCCTAAAAAATATGATTAATTTTGGATAAGAATAACTACTTGAGCAATTCCAATAGGGTCCTCACACCACCAGTGCTCGGGCCCTAATAAATCTTCCGTAACCTCAAAAGTGAATTCTCAAATCTCACCCAAATGCAAAGCTGAGCAACGTCTCCAATGTCTGTCGATTCATCCGCAGCCAAACTGACACAGTGGCTAGCTTAGTTTTTATTTATTTTGTCAAGTTACAGATATTTCTGAAATTTGGTGCTTAAGTGTCATTACTGAGCTGTAAACTTTTTATCCTGCAGATTATTTCAATCTTGTTGCCCAGATCATCAAAAAGATATTGTGATTCTAGAACACTGTTTTAAACTAGTTCCCCATCATTGAATGGTTTGCCGTGTTTGGAAAGGAGTCACAAAATTTTGATTGTTACTAATATCATGGTCTGGGACACTTTTAAACTAACTAGCATTGTATTCAGTTCAGCAATCACTTTTTTTAAAGACAAATTATCTTGAGGGCTCTCTGCTGAGATCCAGGTGGTTATTTCTTGTCAAAAGCTGCATGGGTGGTATTAAAATCTTTTGATATTGTATCTTTTGCATACGCCCAGTACTTTACTGAAGAGTAAACAGAAAGGCTGTCCAGTTCGCTGATTAAAAGCAAACTGATTCTTCCAGACTGTTTGACTATTTGAATTGAATTCTGCTGAAGCCTGCGCTTGTACGTGTTTGTTAAATGCATAATTACGTAAGTTTTGTGAGTAGGTTTGTGCATGTCTAAAAACAAATGATGAAAAAAAGACATTATAGCTCAATGTTACATTTGTTTAGTACATTTTTAAATGAATTTACAAACTGAAATGAATTGTCAAACTTGAAGTTTTTTTTTTTTAATTGCATTCGGCATAGTGGGCCGCATTTGGATTTGTGACTGGCCGTGGATTGAGAACCAGTGGCCTTATCAAACTAATTCCAATGATTAATATCATGCGACAATATAAATATTAATGTTAGTATGGTCACTAACATAAAATGAGAAATACAGTCATTTTCAGCTGTTTTTTTTTTTTTGTTTGTCTCTATTAGTATGAACCTGCGGGAAGTGCTGAAGAAGTATGGTAAAGACGTGGGGCTGCACATCAAGGCGGTGCGTTCTTACAGTCAGCAGCTATTTCTGGCCCTCAAACTACTGAAACGCTGCAACATCCTCCATGCTGACATAAAACCAGACAACATATTGGTGAGCATAATCTATATGGCTGCTGACTTGAGTCTTTATTCATTCACTCACTCACTCACTCACTCTCTCTGTTTGCAGGTGAATGAATCAAAGACCATTCTTAAACTCTGTGATTTCGGCTCTGCATCACATGTCGCTGACAATGAAATCACTCCCTACCTAGTCAGCAGATTCTACAGGGCACCTGAAATCGGTAAGTTGCATTGTAGTCGTGTGATTGGCAGGCTTGCCTACATTCGTATTATTATAGTTTAGTTTCCACAGATTTTTTCCCCACTCACAACCACAGCAGAGTAATTGGATTTAACATTTTCTTCCTTGCCAGTCATCGGTAAACCTTATGATTATGGCATTGATATGTGGTCAGTCGGCTGTACCTTGTATGAGCTGTACACTGGGAAGATCCTGTTTCCTGGCTCTTCCAACAACCACATGCTGAAGCTGGCCATGGATCTGAAGGGCAAAATGCCCAACAAGGTACTGAACCAGAGTATTACATTTTTTTTTTTTTTTTCTTTTTTTTTGGTAAAAGATGAAGTTCAAAATATATTACAATTAAGTGTAATTTTTAAATAATATTTACTCACTATTACGGCATACGTCTTAGTGTATAAATTCTTACATGGTGTTTTTTGTTGTTCTTGTCGATGTGTTTGTTTTTTTGGTGTAGATGATCCGGAAAGGCCTCTTTAAAGACCAACATTTTGACCAGAACTTGAACTTCCTGTATATAGAGGTAGACAAAGTGACTGAAAGGGTACGTTCCAGTTCATTCGTTGGTTTCCCATTTTTTGACGTTACTTCAATGCAACTATGATAACAGCACACGTCTGTTTTCTGTTTCATGCCTTTAACCTTCTCTCACACATTCTTTTAAACTTTCAGGAGAAGGTAACTGTGATGAGCACAATTAACCCCACTAAAGACCTGCTTGCAGACATGATTGGAGGTCAGAGGTTACCTGAGGATCAGAGAAAGAAGGTCATGCAGCTTAAAGATCTGTTGGATGGGACTCTGATGCTGGACCCAGCTAAACGCATCAGCATCAACCAAGCCCTGCAGCACCCTTTTATTCAGGAGAAGATATGAAACTTTCACATCTGATCCTTAACCTCTCATTGTTCCAGGACTGAGCCAATAGACTCCAAGCTCAGGATGTTCGGAATCATCACAAGACTTTCAATTTTCTATTTTTATTCATTTTTTTCTAGTGATATTTTTTTTGTTGTTGTTGTTTTGCCCAGTCATTTTGGATTCAAATCTCTCAGAATGATCTTGTTTTTATTGTACATATGCACACATTGTCATTCACTGAGAGAGAGGCATGTTTAGCAGTTATCGGATTTTGTCTTATTTAACTTCAGAAGTGAACAAAATGTGCAGAATGCAGCATATACAAGGTTAGTTGAGTGGTTCAGATGTTGAAGGCAAGAAATGGCTGGGCAAGCATATGAGAGGGGTACCTTAGGAGACAAATTATTTTTGGGATTCTCCAATTATAATGCGTATGTGTCCCTTTTGGTGACCATTTAAACCAGTGGCTTCAATTTAGAATTCTTTTATCTAATCAAGAAGTGCACCTTTGACATTAACTGCTAGTTCTCCAGGTGATCGGAACTTATGCTGGTTAGTAAATTCATACTATCTCCTTCCTGTTGAAAACAATACACAATAGTTCATCATGTACAGCTGTTTAAAATATTGGTTTTGCTGTAGTACATTTACCTCAACGGTACTGGAGATCACACTAGAAACCTTGTCCCATTTTATTTGCCCCACCTTACAAGCCTGTCCTATTGAGAGATTGATTTTAGAAACAATTTAATTTACAAGGGACTTAAAGGTATTAAGTCTCAGTAAGTGAATGATGGTAAATTGTCTCTTTTCAACAACTAAATTGTTAATTTACATGCATTTACTGTTTCCAAAAACTCCAAAGCTGTTATTTTAATTTGAAAATTTTTGGATCATTAGTCTCTATTGGTGTCTATTAACCACTACTTATTGCTAGTTGTCTCTTTTGAATTGTTAGGTTTGAATTTGGCACCACATTACGATCCAATTTCAGTATACCAGGCCTGTTAGAGATGGTGCTTGTATTTAAAGTCCCTAATGTTAAGGTTATCTGATAGGAAGTGCCTCTCTCTATGCCTGAATTGCTGAATTGAACCATAATATAAAGTCTCTCAGATATGCCCTGACAAAACGATGATCAATTATTTTACAGTGTAAATAATTCAGATTTCACAGTGTAAAACCTTTTTTTCTTTTTTTGAAAATAATAAACTTGAAAGATTTGATTGTGAAGGAAAATTAAAATGGCACATTGAGTGTTATCTTTTTAGTAATAAAATGTTTAAATATTATGATGTATTATGTAACCTGTTTTAAGTCAACTGCAGTTCTTACCTAATCTGTGGCATCTGAGAGATGCTGAGGCTTTTTCCGTTTTGACTCCCTGATGTGACATTTAAGCAGTTGTTTGGATGTCTAGGTAAATGTCTGTAAACTTTCTGATTCACCCACCTCACCCACATGGTTTCATATGGTCAAGCTGACAAATACAGATTAACGTAGTAAAATTACTACTAATAATATTGTTAATGTAGATTTATTTTAGTTGTTCTAAATCATCTTAAAGATACTGAAATTTGTTGAAGTCGCAATGAAACTAAAGTAGCGCCATTTTTCCCCGATTGCATGATTATTGAAACAGGTTATTGAAAAAGAAAAATGTAGAGTGGGTTCTATCCACTGGTTGATTGTGGAGGGATCCAGTTTCAGTGGATTAAATAGTTTTGCATGCATCACCAAAAATAAGTCCGTTTTCAAGTTTGAGTTATAACATTTTGATTAAACACTTTGTCAAAAATGTTAACAAATTTAAATCTATAACATGCATCTACAAAATGGGGTGCATTTTTCATGCTGGCTTTAAGTTAAACTTAAGTAAAAAGAGACTGAATAATATTTTTATTTTTTTTGCTCACACCATTAGTCATTTAGCAGATGTAGATTATGTAAAAAGATGTGATATTTTCATTTTTGATGTTTTACTTGGTGCAACATCATGCAAAATCTAGCAAATTATTTACTGAATTCAGATTTTAAATCACGTTTTTTCTGCTGCTATAGTGGTTAGTTGTTTAACCGAAAAATTTCTAACCGAAACATTTTTTACCTTTAACATTTACATAGACTATGGATTATAGTAAAAGGGACTCACATCACCAATGACACTGATGTTTGGTTCACACGCCACTTAAGGTGCGGTTGTGAGTACATCAGATGACCAGTTCCCCCTTTGCTTGGTTCAGTGCATCAGTCAAGGACTGTTAATTCAGCAATAGGTTTAATAATTTGAGATTTTGAATAATTTGAGATTAAATTTGAGATTTTTTTGGTGGTTTAGATATCTAGTATAGCCTTGGATTATTGACGCAAGGAAGACACAGTTGTAATAAAATTAATTAAACTTATTAACAAGAGTTATGCAAGAGTAAATACAACAACTGGTGATAAAACCAATAAATGAATATGCACTGCTAATAGATAATAGGCAACTAAACATGAAAGAAGATATAAAATAAATCGTAGATTTAACAAATAAATGAAGTACAATGCTGTTGAGCTGAATGTAGCAATGGAAGAGATTTTTATGGTAATGCTGCTTATCATCATATCATCATCAACATCATATTGATTTTAAAATCTTGCTTATTACATATAAAGCCCTGAATGGACTGCAAAAAAAACTCTGGCAATTTGATAATACCTAGAATATCAAAATCAACTGTGGGCGGCAGATCACTCTCTTATTTAGTGCCCAAACTCTATCTACCTAACACTTTGGGATGCAGACACACTCTGTCAGTTTAAATCTAGATTAAAAACCCATCTCTTTAACCTGGCTTACACTTAATACATTAACACATTTCTATAATTCCGTCAGAGGATTGTTAGGCTGCGTTAATTAGGTCAACCGGAATCGGGAACACTTCCCATAACACCCGATGTACTCGTTGCATCATAAGAAGAATGGCATCTGCACTAATATTAGTCTGTTTGTTTCTTACTCCGAGGTCACCGTAGCCACCAGATCCAGTCTGTATCCAGATCAGATGGTCACTGCAGTCCCCCGGATCCACTCCACACCAGCCCAGATGGTGGATCAGCACCTAGAGACGACCTCTACAGCCCTAAATGTCAGCGGAGACCACGTCAGCTAGATGAGCCCCAGAGATGGAGCCCCAGAGATGGATCCCCTGTGAAGACCTCGTCACCTAGATGGCCGTCGGCACAAGACCCCGGGAACCAGATGAGTCCTCTGCACACTGCTGGTTCTTCTGGCCAGAGGAGAGCTGGCCCCCCGACTAAGCCTGGTTCTCCCAAGGTTTTTTCTCCATTCTGTCACCGATGGAGTTTTTGTTCCTTGCCACTGTCACTTCTGGCTTGCTTACTTGGGGACACTTCATTGCCAGCGATATCGTATACTATTTCAACTGAATTGAGCTGGATAATAACATTATTGAATTCAATGATGAACTGCCTTTAACTGAATATTGAGTGTTTGCTGTTGTCCTTTTGCATTATTAAAGTATTATTTCATATTCGACACTTTGTTAAATATGAGCCGCTTTGTCACAATCTTTATTAAATGCACTATATAAGTAAAGGTGACTTGACTTGTCGGAAAACCACTTAATAGCTCTGGTAGACTTAATAATAAATAACTGCTTATTTATCTTTGAACAAATAATATAGCTATCATTTGTAATGCTGACCCCAAGTAAATGTTATCTAAACAGGTTAGAAAATAGGCTGCTGGAGTAAACTAAGCCAAGGTCTTTAGGAAAGAGGATTGGAAAGTTTATAGTTACGTTCCACGCGGTCGGGTGATCAGTCCAGCGGCAGAGACGTCTTCCACTGGTGATGCAGATTGCGTACAGTAGGGAGGGCACAGAGTTGCGTTCCGGTAGCCGTCGATGCGCTGGCCTGGAGAATGCTGAACTTCTGTTGTGCCAAGGGGGTACTTAGAGCAGGGGTTTTCAAACTGGTCTTGGAGGCCCCCTTGCCCTGCACATTTTGTGTGTTTCCCTCATCTAACACACCTGATTCAACTCATCAGCCGTGTTAGTAGAGACTACAAGACCTGAATTGGGTGTGTTTCATAAGGGAGACCTACAAATTGTGCAGGGCAGGGGGCCCTGCAGAACAGGTTTGAAAACCCCCTGCCTTAACTGTTCTACACACTGCACGATTTTAGCAATCCTATAAGATAATTGCTGATCACACTGTGCGACATGGATCTAATAAACTTGGGTAAGACATGCATGAAGACTGTATGATGATGACACCTATTGACTCGTAGGGTACGACGCACATTACTACTGAAGAATAAAACGTCATCAGCATGTGGTAGTGGTAAACAAAAAGAGCATAATGAATCACACTTTGGCAGTTGTAGTTTTTATGTGTGCTGAAAAAAAGTGGAAGCGGTGAAAGAGGAAGGTACAAGTGCTTGAGGTAAGCAGTTTTAAGTTTAAGTGCATTGTCACGTTGATTTCACGTGGCATTTTTATTGACTGGTCAGTAAACGTGGGTCATGGCCGCAAACACACCGTGCGATGATCAGGCTGAATTTCTGACACTGGCAGAAAATTATCGTAGGCTATCTTTGGTCACAAGACCGTGACAACGACTGTCTTTGAACGTTTCTCACTGTACGAAATAGGACCACAGATTAGAAACCATGATCACAGAATTGCCACGATTGTTTCGCGATACCAGTCTTTTGTCTGGGACAGCCAAAAATCGTGCAGGTTGTAGAATGCTTTAGAGCATGGACAGGGCAGCTGGGTCAGATGGGTCTTCACAGGGTCCTTTGCAGCCGGGCTGCGTCATTCAGGAGCTATGTGTTTCAGGCAGTGTCTGCCAATGCGGACTGGGCTGCGCTGCTTTCGGAGTGGCAAGAGTTAGACGGGATCTGTCACTGCTGTGTCCTTTGCAACTGAAGGGCGGCCGAATGCAATATAGAAGGTTTACTCAAGAGCTGAATAAACCTTAGCTGTCTTGAAGTCTCTTTCCTCATCAGGCCAGAAACTCAGGACGTTGTATCTGTTAGTTTCCTTTCCCCTTGCAGGATTAGAAGACAGGTAGTCTGATATAGTCTCTCTGGACGAAAGACTCAGAACGTTGTCAATGTTGCTGGTTTCCCGGTAACAGGACTCCGACTCAGAACGTTGTTGATCTGCTGTTGTCTCAACCTTGCAGGGCTCAGACTCAGAACGAGTGTATCTGCTAGTGTCCCCTGGATGTGCCAGAGGTCAGATAAAGGACTGTCTTTTGGAAGGGTACATTTATCCCTTTCTGATGATGAGATTGGAATCTGGCACCTCTCCATTCCAGGAATGTGATTGGCCGCTTGTGCCTGCAGTGGCCATTGTGTTGCCTGCCCTAGTGTGGAACTCATTTGCTTACAGTAAGTAAGTTAAACAGTGTCTTTAACATTTTACCCATGCAATATTTCTTTACCAAACCTCTTTCAAATTGTTACCCACATCTTGAGGAGCAAAAAGAGTCCAAACATGACAGGAAACATATTATATTATGGTATAAATAAGTGATCTTTCAACAGCAGATAGGCCTGCTTTCATGGACTGTTATGTTAACAGTCAATGGCCATCAACAAACTGTACTTTATGTGAAGGTAACATGAATATGTTGCAGTTTCCGCCAATCTAAGGTCTCCAACTGTACGAAAAAGTGATGAGAACGTAGAAGATCTCGATGAAGATATTTATTGCAGCATAGCAGTGACAAAGTACATGTGCCTTGGGTTCAACGGAGTCGGAATGATAACAGCTGTGGTCTGTATGTTAATTAAGTTCTGACACCCCTTTGTCTGAGGTGGTTCTCGGGGTCTCACGCCCGCTCCTATTGTACAATTGGTCACCTTTTGCTCAGGATGTGATTATTCCATGATCAAACATACAGTATCTCACAAAAGTGAGTACACCCCTCACATTTTAGCAATCATTTTAGTACATCTTCTCAAGGGACAATACTATATAAATTAAACTTGGATATATTTTTAGAGTAGTCAATGTGCAGCTTGTATAGCAGTGTATATTTACTGTCCCCTAAAAATAACTCAACATACAGCCATTATTGTCAAAACAGCTGGGAACAAAAGTGAGTACACCCTAAGTGAACTTGTCAAAACTGTGTCCAAAGTGTCAATATTTTGTGTTAGCACCGTTGTTATCTAGCAGTGCCTTAATCATTCTGGGTGTGGAATTCACCAGAGCTGCACAGGTTGTTGCTGGGATCCTCTTCAAATCCTCTAAAATGACATCATGGAGCTGCTTGATGTTAGACACATGGTGCTCCTCCACCTTCCGCTTGAGGATGCCCCATAGGTGCTCAATAGGGTTCAGGTAGAGATCACCTTCACCTGCACCTTCCTCAGCAAGGCAAATGTCATCTTGGTGGTGTGTTTTTGGGGTCATTATCATGTTGGAAAACTGCCGTTCGACCCAGTTCTAAAGGGAAGGCATCATGTTCTGCTTCAGAAATGCAAAGTACATAATGAAATCCATGTTTCCCGTAATGAACCGCAGCTCCCCAGTACCAGCAGCACTCATGCAGCCCCAGACCATGATGCTACCACCACCATGCTTGACTGTAGGAGAGAGATCTAATTTTCTTGGTACTCCTCACCAGGGCATCACCAGACATGCTGGACACCATCTGAGCCAAACAAGTTTATCTTAGTCTCATCAGACCATAGGACATGGTTCCAGTAATTCATGCTCTTGGACAGGTTGTCTTCAGCCAACATTTGTGGGCTTTCTTGTAAGCCAGCTTCAGAAGAGGCTTCCTTCTCGGACGACGCCAATGCAAACCGACTTGTTGCAGTGTGCAGCGTATGGTCTGAGCACTGACAAGCGGACCTTCTACTCCTGCAACCTCTAAAGCAGGGGTGCCCAACCCTGTTCCTGGAGATCGACTTTCCTGCAGAGTTTAGTTCCAACCCTAAACAAACACACCTGTCTGTAATTATCAAGTGC
>JAHKKF010484154.1:0-12901 GCA_019740295.1 Labeo calbasu | reverse complement strand
GTGTTTCGGTTTTCGGCCTTGGTTTCCTCTTTTTTGGTTTTCGGTTTCGGCCAAGAATTTTCATTTCGGTGCATCCCTACCCCAAATATTCTTTTAGTGAACAGTTCAGTTCTTTTTCTTAGTGTGAAGAACATTTTAATGTTCTAAAGGGCTATTAAGAACTTTTTGTGCGATGAAAAGCTTCCATTGATGTTGAAGGTTCTTAATGGAATCAAAAATGCCAAAAAATTGATTCCAAACTCCATTCCAGGACAGCAGTGTTGAATAATGTATTACTGAGGGATTTTGAACACTTTAAAAAAAAAAAAAAAAAAATGTATGTTAGCAGTAGCTAACTAGCAGTTAACTGACCTGTAGAACACAGTGAGGTGGTAGTTTACAGATCAGCAAATCTGACACGCAGCATATTATAGGCCTATTAAAATCGAAATCTGTGCTAAAAGTGGACATTTCATCTGAAGCACATTGTTGTGAACGAATTCTTTTTGTTACTAGGAAAAAAGGTTTAGCATTTCAATCAAAGGACCTTAAATAGCCCAGATGTTTCTATATTCAGGTATTCATTCACTAGCTTTCATTTAACCTCACAGAAGACCGTATTTTTTTTTCTTTCTTTCTTTCTTTCTTTCTTTCTTTCTTTCTTTCTTTCTTTCTTTCTTCCTGGTCTCATTATACAACAGTTTAGTTTTAAGTCAAAGAAGTTGATCAGTTCCTTGAAATAAAAAGATTCTGGCTGGAACCCAAGATTGGTGTGCTCGATAAAACCGTCTTGATCTCTGCTTCCTCTGTGTGCTCTCCAAACTCAATACACACTGTATATTGATTTCTGAGTGCAGTGCTGGAGTTGAAGGCCTTGGCCCGTTCCCATTCGGTGGCAATTCACGAATGGAAGAGTTTGGGAGAGAGAGAGAGAGATAGAGAGGGAGAGAATGTCTTTTCTTTGTCTCCTCATTTCTTGCTTGGAGCTGCTGAGGTCATTGGGTGGGATTCAGAGATAGAGGCCCTGGGATATCAGATATTGTGGTTTGGATTCTCTATATTGGTTCTCTCACTTTTCTCAGAAAATATTATGCTGTTAAAAATGACTGAGCTTTTAGAGGTTATACAAAAGATCACAGTCATTAGCAAGTTCGAAGCATTTTTGAAGTCGCATCTGATGTTTTCCAGGAATGCTAATGTTAAAAGCATCAATCCAAGTTGTTATTTTTGGTTCACACTTTTTGTTCACACATCCTTAAAAGGATAGTTCACCCATAAATTAAAATTGCATCATCGTTTACTCACCTCTGATGCCATTCCAAACCTGTATGACTCTTTCTTCTGTAGAACAAAGAGTTTTTGAAAGTCAGTGTGGTCAAAGCAACACAAAACAAAAGTAAAACTCCAAAGTTGCATTCTGTTCGACTTCACATGGTATTCTGCTGTCTTATGTGAGTTCCCAATCAGAATGGAGTGTGCTTGTTTAGTTTTGAGGGCCCTGTGAACAGCATAGGGAATAAGGGAACAATGCTTCAAAGGAAATTGAGAGAGAAACTTACTGGCCAATCATTGCATTCACCCAAAGATGAAAACCATCAGTCAGACATCATTTGTGACCCTGGACCACAAAACCAGTCTTAAGTAGCATGGGTATATATTTGTAGCAATAGCCAAAAATATATTGTATGGGTCCAAATAATAGAATTTTCCTTTTATGCCAAAAATCATTAGGGTGTTCAGTAAAGATCATGTTCCATTAAGATATTTTATTTTTTAATTTTTTGATTAGTAATATGCATTGCTAAGAACTTCATTTGGACAACTTCAAAGGCGATTGATATTGATATTGTTGCACTCTCAAATTCCAGATTTTCAAATAGTTATTTCTCAACCAAATATTGTACTATTACAACAAACCATACATCAGTGGAAAGCTTATTTATTCAGCTTTCAGATGTATGAATCTTATATTTCAAACAGTTGACCCTTATGACTGGTTTTGTGGTCCAGGTCACATTTATGTTATTCCAAACATGTATGAAAGCTAAACTCAAAAGGTGATGTTTTGAAAAATGTTGGTAATCAAACTGTTTTGGTTTCCATTGAATTCCATTGTATTTTTGTTCATACATTGGAAGTCAATGGGAACCAAAACTGCTTCCAGCGTTCTTCAAAACATCTTCTATTGTGTTCAACGGCAGAAAGAAAGTCATACAGGTTTGGAATGACACGAGAGTGAGTAAATCATTACGGAATTTTTGATGTTGGAACTAAAAGTGCGACTATCAAGATTTTGGTTCAAGAAGATAAAATACAAATATAACCAAATTCCGTTTATTTTCATATTAAACATTGCAACACACATTTATTTTTCTTAAGTAAGATGTAACTTCATGTCCCAGTCGCATTTTCTTGGTTAAATAAGCATTACTTATAGCCAATCTGATTTTTTTTTTCTCTTCCAACATTTTGAGGAGACACTGCCTCCTTTGCCTCCTTGGAGAAAAAGCCCTGATACAAATGTATATCAAATGAAAGTATGGTATTTTGTATTAATATTTACGAGTAATCCTGTAATATGTGTGACTTGAGTTTTGTCTGTGTAGTAACATTGCAGGGTGTAGTGAATAAATGCATGCATTTTGTTAAATTAACTGAAATTCAACAAATTTCCCATGCTCAGAGAATAGGGAGAAGTGAGCCTTGTCAAACGAAACGGATATCAAAACATTTTTTTAAATATCACTTTACTTTTTATATTCCACAGAAGTAAGAAATGCATACTGATTTGGAAAGAATTTTTGTGTGAACTATCCCTTTAAAATGACTGATATTTGTGCACATGTACCATTTAGACCCCATCAGAGTCATTCAGACATGCCCGCGGATCATCAGGAAAGATTAATGAAGCATTATGTCAGCGTTCAGACAGAATACTGTGACTGTGTCACTCTTGGCTCCATAACAGCAGGATGTCGTTGTACAGCACATTTAGAGTATAATGAAGACAGGCTGTGAGCTCAGTGGATCAGAGCCCTTCCTCATCTACACTTCCTCCACACACACACATATTACTGCTCTTCAAGCAGCGGGTAGATCAGAGACAGAATATGCAGTGTTTTAAATTGTAAAGCGTCTTTATTGGAGCTCAGTGCTTGACGGGTATTAAATCTGTTTGACAGCGTGAGGCCAAAGTCAGCAACCCAAGGACCTATAAAGACTGCACCATAAACCTCAGGTGTTTTATCATACGTGAATGTGAATGTTGTAGGATCTAAAAAAGCTTGCACCAAATGCATTTAATTTTTGCAACTAAACTCATTTTGGGCCGGCTGGAGCGATCTCTCTGGGGTGCCGTAACACTGACATCCTCCTACAGCTGTTATCCTTTGTCCTTGTCTCTGCAGTATGGAAAATAAGTGTGCCTTGCTGAATACAGATCTGCATTCTCTCAGAGTTAAATTTGGAGATGTTACCTCTCGAGTTGTTACACGTCTTCCTCGTAACTAGGTGTGACGCATCTCACTGTGTGGGATTATCCAGCGTGATGCGTTAAAAATAGAAACCAAGCATCCGTCAAAACATCTTGAATGTGCAACGCCGTTGGCAGTTGCGGATAGTCAGGTTAGCAAACATTCAGATTAACATGATAGAGGTGTCATTTATCACTTGGTAGGACATTGCGCTGCTGCTACCCTTGTTTGACATTTCAAGTTTATTTGAATTTCATCCAGTCTTCTTAAATGACATCGTCATTGGCCTAAAGGTGAGGGATGATGGAGTTTTGGCAGTGAACAAGTAGAGTTTTGGCAGGCTACCTTGTGCCTGAAATGAATTCACTTTTGCATTGACTTGAAAGGTGAGCGATGACGTAACTGACTATGATACTTTACAACCTGCTTTTATGAGCTGCTTTTGCTGTAATGATAACAAGTACATATATTTATATTTGTTGACTAATATGTAGAATTCACAGCAGCTGGTGCAAGCATTCTGTATTTTAATAAAATACAATTTTGTTTTGCATCAGTCTAGCCAGACTAAAGGTCACATTAGTAAAATTTTGATGAAATTTCATGGGCAAAAATGCCGATTGTCAATAGTGAAGTGATGTTTGAAGCACAAGCATCTTTCTTTTGGTCAACATGGTTTCATAGTCTAAAACCTCCTCCTCATTATAAAGAAAGCACGGCTCGTTTGAATCCGAGGTGCCGGGGTGACGTCACCCGGATGCTGTCGTTTGCATAAACACCCCCTCCAGAGCAAGACATCACCATAGGCCTTGCCCACTGGCGTTGAATATCTTAATGGCGTTTCACTTGATTACAGTTAATGTGAGTGTCGTGTCATGTCAAAAGCGAATAGAAATTACAATCACTGCCACTATCTTGTCTACAATGGATACAGCATACAGATGCGTGTTCGCTTTCTGACACAGTCCACATGGTTGAGTTTGTCGTCAATTAGACAAATGGGGTGAAAGAATGTTTACTTTGATGAGTTTAGTTTAAATGGCTTTGTTTTGTAGACAAGGCACAGTGTCATGGAGAGTTCACAAAGAATTTTTTTGTTGAAAGTTGAAGTGGAAATAGATCTGACTGCAGCTACATCACAAACTGTAAGTAAATTACTTCATAATGCTTTGTCTAGAAATGACCATTTTATTTTGATTATTTTGTCAAAACACACATGCGATAGCGAGGGGGTGGGGCATTGATACTGTTTTCTGTGCAATGACGTTAGCCAGTCATATCAGTGGCCGATTACTGACTGAAGTCTTAAAGGACCCTTAAAACAGGTCATTTTTCCACATATTTATATTTTTTGCGCAAAAAACTTATAATTAACATTATAAGTAAACCTCCAGGCACATGTTAAAATAATAAAAAAAATCCATGTCATGACCCTCTTAAGAGAACTGGATTTTGCCCAAGCGGCAACCTCCTTCTCTCTCTACTGAAACCAACACGGAAGTGACTTAAACTGCAATTCATCGACTGGCCGCTAGAGACTGGCTCAAAAAGGGAGTCAATCGCATAGACTCCCCATGTTAAAATGCCCAACTTTACAGCAGAAAAAAATGTTTACAGCCTGGTAAACAAAGTGGTTTTGGTCTATATAGCTAATTTTGCCTTTCATGTCAACTGTGAGGGGGGTAAATTTTATTTTTTATAACTCATCCATTTAAATTATATTAAGTCGTAAAGTTCTGCAGAATTTAGGGCGTGGCCACTTGAGTGACAGGTGGATTACCACTGCTGTCACCACCATCGCTCTAGGTGGGCGTGGTTTCAGCAACCAACTCCACCCACGTCCCGCCTCTTTGCCCATTTTTGATTATCCGAGAGTGACGTTCAGTGACGCGATTCCAAGATGGCGACGGCCGACTCCCGCCCACTAAGAGCTTGAGAAATGCTCTTCAGAAACCTACGGGTGACGTCACGGACACTACGTCCATATTTTTTACAGTCTATGATTTTACACATTAAATTTTGCTGAAATACTTTTTTCCCCCCATTGTGTCATGTTTGTCAAATTCAAGGGTCCTATTTAAAGTGGGTACGCACAATTTTAAATTCTGGCTAGTACTGATAAGCCAATAATTATTTTCATTTATAGCTGGTAATATTCAAATTCTGTACAATTTTCTTTAAAAAAAAAATTAAAACGTGAAAAAACTTGGGTCATTTAAAATGCTGCTAGTGAATTTAGGCATCACAACATGATGACATCACAACATTTTCTGAATATTACATTTAACTATTTAGTTACCTTATTAGGGCTGGGTTTTGACACAAATTTCATGACTCGATTCAGTTCTGATTCACAAGCTTGTGATTTGATCCAATTTAATAGATTATTTGGGATATATATCAGGTACAGTACATTTTTCTCAAGGATAAAAATCTCTCAACTAATGCTGTAAAATATGCATGAGAGTCAGTATTACAACATTGCAGGTTTAAAATTAACTGATTTGAAAAAAACACCTAAATTACACTCAATGAATTGTTTTATAATAAGAAAGTTACAATTACATAATTATATTTCTGCTCCAATTCGTTTATTGAAATATAAACATATAAATGGTGGCTGTCACAGAAACTTGATGGATTTATTCAAACATAACAGTAAAATTATAATGAATATATGGTGCATATATTTAGCAAAATGCTCCTCTGTAGAGTTCATTTTTCTAGCTGACTAATGAGTTTTTGTTCAGTGAATATGTTTTTTCTGAGGCAAATGTGATGTTACGTGACAGCAGTTATATTGCCTTTTCACGGTTGAAACACTGATTGAGCAATTACATAAGACAGGATACGGATTTTGGTAAGTTTCGGTACTCTTTCTTTTAACATACCTTGAAATGTTTATTTTGTGCTGAAACTGGTTAAAGCAGAGAAGATAATCAGTTCACGTGCGCTTCGAGCTGCTGCTGCTTTTGAAATGAGGCACAGCGATCTGTTACTCCACATTAAACGGCCCAAAACTGTATATATAGTTTGAATATTGTAATAAAATGTACAGAATTTGAAATCGGAGACTTTCTTTCATATCAAAAGTAACAGCACAAAACTCATAGCGACTTATTGGATGTTCAGTTCATTATCTGAAAACAGGCTACACTCTTAAAAATAAAGGTGCTTCACGATGCTATAGAAGAACCTCTTTGTCTAAATGGTTCCATAATGAAGCTTTAACATCTGAAGAACCTTTCTGTCTCACAAAAGGTTCTTTGTGGCAAATAAGGTTCTTCAGATTATAAAAAGGTAAGCAAGAAATGGTTCTTTAAAGAACCTTTGACTGAATGGTTCTTTGTGGAACCAAAAATGGTTCTTCTACGGCATCGCTGTGTGTTCAAGAAGTATTCTCCTTTTCCCGCTTGTGTTGGTATTGGTTGACACATCGACTCGCACACACAAAAAATAAGAAAGAACAAAATCAATACACAACAGAAGCTCTGAGCCATCAACCAGAGACACTTATATGTGCCCCCCTCCCCACAAGCTCCGAGTCAAAGTGAGAGGGAAGATGAGATCCTAGGGGTTTTGTTTGAGAGCTGCTGGGAGCGACGGGCCACGGTGGAAGCGAGGTCAGATTTCCCCTCAACAGATTTTTATGAGTTGATGACAGCTGCCGGAGTGTGGTGCCAATCCCCCTGACAAGAGTCATGTGACCCCTGCCTCAATTACTTGAGCCAGCCCTCAGCTTCTCAATGACACATGTGGCATAGTATGGAAATGTAGGCTAAAGCTGCCCTGTCAGCAGTCATTCGAAATGCATTGCTTGTACAGTAGATCAGGGTTTCTGCTTCAGCCCATGAAAGGGATCCCCAACCACTCCTCCTCCTCTCTACCACAGCAATGTGACTATAAATCCACCTGCTCATAAGGTAGATAGCGTTGCTTCTTGTTGGGTGTGTGTGACCGCATCCCTGGAGTCCATTCTGACCTGATTCCAGACCACCGGCGAGCCCGGCTCACTCCTCTGACACACTTCTACCTTGTTGATGGTGGAAAACTGGGCCAGTTGGGTTTGTAATTGAGAAGATTCTTTCACTAATGCTAGAGAGGGTTCGTACTGCCATATCACATCACGCCAGCTTATTTTTAATTCATCCTCGCGTCCAGTGTGACCATTAGCCACCCCATTATGTTTTTTAAATATGTGATAGCCATTTAAGCTTATGTGTATTTGTTGCTAGGCAGTATACAACAGTTAACTGTGCTTTGGTCCCTACAGACTAATGTAAAGATGTGTTCACACCTCGCTGGAGGTGCTAAGTCACTAGTGTTGTATGCTAGTAGCTGTAATCGACCGCTATGCCTAGCAGCATCAGTTTTGATGTCTGATCTTCTAATGGTATTCTGTCTCTGCACCTTTAAATAAAGCTGAGTCTGACAAGTTTTTTCAAGCCACATTTTGTTTTTATGTTTTAATTCTTAACTTTCCCTGAGCTTTAGATGAAGGCAAAGGTCATGTACACTACGTTAATTTTTTTTTTTACTGATATTAATACTTTTATTTAGCAATGATGTGTTAAATTGATCAAAAGTGATGGTAAACACTTTAAACTTGCATTTATATTTCAAATAAATTCTGTTTTTTTTAACTTTCTATTCATTAAAAAAATCCCGAAAAAAATGTATCTCAGTTTTCACAAGAATATTAAACAGCACAACTGTTTATCATTAATAATAAGAAATTTTGAACACCAAATTAGCATATTGGAGTAATGCCTGTTGAAATTCAGCTTTGCAATCATAGGAATAAATTACAGTTTAAAATGGTGAATGCTTATATATCATTTAAAAAAAAATGTTTGTTTTAAATAAATAATATTTAATTTTTATTTATATTTATAATTAATATTTAATTTTTTTTTTTAAGTGCAATAAAGTTTTATTTTATTACTATTTTTACTTGGTCTACCGATTATTGGCCTAGCCGACCATCAGCGGCGAAATTAAGCATTTTATCGGTATCGGTCATTTTTAAAACCGATTTGCTGATAAACTAATTTAAAAGTGTTTCAAGAAAGTTTTTTTTTTTTCAGAGCACTTGTTACATTTTTAACACCAGACATGTATATCAGGTCAAAATATTGGTCTACTTGATCTGTAATAATCGGTATCTGCATCAACCCTGAAAAACACATGTCGGTCGACCCCTGATTTTTTTTAGCAGATCATCGGCACCGATATTAAACATTATTATGGTATATTGGTCATTTTTAAAACCGATTTGCTGATTAAAAAATAATGTGAAAGTGTTTAAAGAAAGTTTATTCAGAGACCTTGTTACAGTTTTACACCAGACATGTATATCGGTTCAAAATATCGGCCTACTTGATCTGCAATAATCGGTATCGGCATCGACCCTGAAAAACATATGTTGGTCCACCCCTAGTTTTTAGCCGATATTAAGCATTTTTATGGTTATCGGTCATTTTCAAAACCGGTTTGCTGATCAAATTATTTAAAAGTGTCTACAGATTTTGTCAGATCCCTCGTTACATTTTTACACCAGACATATATATCGGTTTAAATTATCGGTCTACTTGATCTGTAATAATCTGTATTGTCATCGACCCTGAAAAACACAAATGTCAGTCGACCCCTAATTTTTAGTGTATTTTGGATGAGTAAAATGATAAATAAATTAATAAATGCATCTTCTTTCAAAAACATTAAGTCATTTGGAAACCCCAAAATTTTGAATGGTAGTGTTAATGTAAAAAGATAAGTAGAAATGTGCATGCACAATTAAAAAAAATATTTGCAGATATATGACACAGATATATTTCTCATAAACAATGTCTCCTTCCCTGATTTAAAATGAATGACTTCCAGTTGGTTTGTCGCTGCAAATCACTGTCACCCCTTTAGAATAATGACCTAGAGTTACTCTGAACTATGAAACATTAGCTCACTTTTACCACAATGATTGATTGATTTGCCTACAGGAGGAGAAGTTTTAAATGGTCTGTTCATCATGTTTTCACTCCAAAGTGGAGTATTAGGTTCTGGTGGTGAATGAGTTTGCTTGCCATTAACCCCTGGGGTGTTTTTCAGACCTCTGCTTGAGAAATAACTTTTTAAATGATATTTGTCTGCATGTGTGTGTTCGTACTCCAGCCGTACGCTCCCCACGGAGGCCAGCAGTGGAGATCGGGCACAGTCAAACCCCTGTTTCTCTGCGAGCTCTAATAGTGAGCCAGGAGACCTGAGCGAGAGAGGATAGAAATAGACGCCGGTGTCAGGGGAGAGTCCTCGGGACGGCTCTCATCCAGGAACATAAACCACAGAACGTAAAGTAACCTACCCTGGCTTAATGTGTGTCTGAATGACAGCTAACTGCGAATTAAGCCTCATTTTGTCCAGGCCGTTTGTATAAGAGAAACTACCAACAAGTCACTGACTCCCAACCATTGTGCGCTTATTGAAAGCTAATTAAGCGTTTCCAATGGGCAGATGAGAGTTTTTTCCTCCATTTAACTTGTTTATGTCTGTGCCTCTTCCTTTTTGTTTTCTTTCAGGCAGTCATTTGCTGGGCGTGAATGTGCAGTTTATTTGAGAGGAGAGTTGTTTGGGACTAAACTGCATGATATTTGCACTGGAGCTGCACTGCTCTGCACTGATGGCTGCCAACTGTAATTTAATGTGCGACTGGCTGCACTGTCCCTAATATTATTGCCGTGCTTGATTTACAATGTCTTTAGCTCAGCGCCTGACAAGAGATGGAGAGCAGATGGTGCACAACTGTAGATGTCTGCTGATTAGGAGAGCTTGATGAGATGATATCTGCTGTCTTGCAAGCTATGTTTATGTGTGTTTGATAAATGCAAATACAGAGATGGCCCTCTAGGAATGATAGCCTTACGGGGAATATGCTGTGCGTGATACGAGCTGTGCGAACAGCTGTGCAGGCTAAATGAAATAGATTCATTATTCTAGTAAAGCAGAAAGTGACTTGAGTTTTTAAAATGACAACTACTCGTAATCGCAGCGGGCTGTAGGCAGTCCCATCGCTGTAATCTTAGGTAGCCCACCAGACTGACCCTTTGGGCATAAATCTATAAAGATAAACTGAAAGTCTTTTAGTGCAGAATAGGCCAAATTAAGACTTTGACGAATTAAGTATTTGAGTGCCTGTTTCATTAAATGTCTGTCTCCATCAGTGCTACTGTATATCCCAGTGCTAATTCTCATATGTATACCATTAGTGGGAAGTACATTATTGTATTATTAGCCCAATATATAGTATACTTACCACTTTTAATGTCATTTTAAGGTTATCCGCATTGGTCAGTAACCACTAAAGTTAAAACTGATGTAAACAGTGTGTCATTTACAAATCTAATGCCAACCTTAAAGGGTTACTCCACCCCAAAATGAAAATTTTGCCATTAATCACTTACCCCCATGTCGTTCCAAACCCGTATAAGCTTCGTTCGTCTTCGGAATACAATTTAAGATATTTTGGATGAAAACCAGGAGGTTTGAAACTGTCGCATTAACTGCCGGGTAAATACCACTGCCAAGACCCAAAAAAGTATAGATGTCGTCAAAGTAGTCCATCTGCCATCAGTGGTTCAACCATAATTTTATGAAGCTACAAGAATACTTTTTGTACGCAAAGAAAACAAAAATAACGACTTTATTCAACAATTTGTCTCCTCCGCATCACCGTAGCGCCATTTTGGATAGTATCCCCTGTATACAAATAGCGTACGCTGTTCTGTGTCAGCTGCGTCACGCGGATATGCTGTTTTCGTTCGAATCAAAGCGTAAATAAACGGAGAAAACGTATCCACGTGATGCAGCTGACAGAGAACAGCGTACGCAGATGAAGCAGATGAGACGAATTGTTGAATAAAGTCGTTATTTTTTATTTTCTTTGCATACAGAAAGTATTCTCAACGCTTCGTAAAATTAAGATTGAACCACTGATGGCAGATGGACTATTTTGATGATGCCTTTCTTACTTTTTTGGGTCTTGACAGTGGTATTTATCTGGCAGTCAATGGGACAGTCAAAATTCTCCCAGTAATATCTTAAAAATATCTTAAATATCTTAAATTGTGTTCCGAAGACCAACAAAGCTTTTACGACATGGGTGTAAGTGATTAATAACAAAATTTTAATTTTGGGGTGGAGTAACCCTTTAATGGTAAATTAGCATTATATATATTGTTAGATGGAAACAAGATATTCCGCTGTAAATAAGTATAAATAAGTATCAGCTGTATAGAAAGGGACCAACAATTGGTTTTCGTCCACTGAAAATTAATAATATTTTGAATATCTAAATATGTAACTGCATTAAAATCCCCATATCTCTGGTACTGAATGACATAGGGCTTTGAAAATGAGGATTCCTAAAGTTAAAATTCCTTTATTAAGAACTAGAATCTAAAATCGTATCGTGATATCTTTAATATTTCTTGAGTTATAAGCATGCAAACTTTGGAAAAAGTATATTTATGGCACTCAGACAGGTATGTTCAATGTAGTTGTTTTGACAGAAGGAAATGAGATATATTTTTAGTTTTAGCATTATTTGTTCTTCAGACATTCCTCTTTGAAAGAAAAGAAGTTTCATCTTTATGCAAAGTGACCCATATTTGGTTGACCACTGAAAATGTGTACAATTTAACAATTTACTCCTAAAGCCATATTAAAATTGGAATATCTCTGCAACTGAACCAGCTAGGGTTTTAAAAATGAAGGTGCCAAGACTCAATATATAAAAGGGCAAGATACCTATAAAGGGGTCATCGGATGCTAAATTCACTTTTACATGTTGTTTGAACATTAATGTGGGTTGACAGTGTATGTACAAATCTACCCTATAATGATAAAAATCCATGCATTGGTTTTTAATTTATCTGTAAAAATAATATTCTCTTTTTCAAATCGAGCCATTCTCAGATGCTTGTCGTTGTGGCGTCACACCCACAGAGGCCGCTCCCTCGATAGTTGATTGACATGAGCGTTTTACCTCAAATCAGCTGTAACAGTCCGTCCTCTTTGTTTCGATGCCAGAGCAGGGATGTAAGTTAGAAAGAATATCTCCGATTGAGCGATTGAGGTGTTGTGTTGCTGGATGTAATAATGAACATAGTGGCTGTCATTTACTCTTGACATCTGAGCCACTGAAGATGCAGTAGATTACGTTTGTTTGTGAAGGGAATGCGCCTCCCGATCTACATATATCTGTCTATGTTCGCGCAAATCATTCATGATCCAGCTTCACTTACAGCAGCAGTGAGTATAAGGTTTTTTTTTTAATAAATCTTTGCGATCGCCTTTCCTAACAATGTGCTAGTTAGCAAGTTTAGCGGCTAAACACGCTAAATGCGGCTAAAGTAAACAATCTCTCCGAGCAGCTCGTCACTCCACAGAGAGAAGAGAGG
>JAHKKF010484151.1:0-16069 GCA_019740295.1 Labeo calbasu | reverse complement strand
ATCTTGAAATGTTTTCCTCAAAAAACATAACTTCTTTACGACTGAAGAAAGAAAGACATGAACATCTTGGATGACAAGGGGGTGAGTAAATTATCTGTTAAATTTTGTTCTGGAAGTGAACTTCTCCTTTAAACCAGTCCAAATTGGTCCACAAATTTGTCAAAATGTATGGATTAATTTGAAAATTAATATTTAACTATATGAGTACGACAAACCAGGTTGTTTAAAAAAGCATTAGGCTGTGCACGGTGCTCCACAGACGCCTTTAGTGGGATTTTAAATATAGGTTTTAAAGATTATCAGCTTATTTCCCCTAATAAAAAGACAAATAAGTCCTATCCTTTATTAAGGAGGGTTACTGCTCTACTTCCTTCACCCAATTTTTTCTGCATCTGCAACTGTTATGCTTTTTCAAAGCTATTTTTTTCTTCACCCACAGTAGTGCACACAGAATTGCTCAATTTTGAGTTGAGAGCTCAAAACATGCTGGACCAGCCATGTACTGACACTAAACCAATTTTCAGAGCATTTTAGGAGTGGATAGTGTCTGCACATATCACAGTTTTAGTGAAGTGTGTGGACACATGCTGTTGAAGATTGCAGGTGCACAATTAAACAAACAGTCTCCTGGTTTTCGTTTTAACATAACACATTTTACCAGTTATGAAAATGAAAACAATTTTTTCATGTTTGGGTGAACTATCCCTTTCAGTGCTGTATTTTTGTTGTGAATGTCAAAAAAAATGGTTAAGGAAAATGTTTTGCCCGTTACCTTGATTTTGTGTAAACACGTCATCACCATTCTGGTGGCATATTCAATGCCAGTGCACAGCTTGTGCACGTCTCTGTACATTTTGATACAAACTATTTTTGGTCATTTTCAGCATTTTATTTTGCATGTAAACACACTCAATAACTCTACCACAGAGATATGCAATGATAACAGGAGGGGACCAGAAAAAGTGAATTTAAAGTGTTGGTCAGCCAGAGTCTCTAATTTTCTACCTACAAAGGTTTTTATTGTAGAACAGGCTACAAGCGGTTCTGAAGATGGGCAGGTAAAAACACATACCAGAGAGATTTGTGACCACCTCACGCTGCAGGTGTGTAATTGAAAGAAAGCATGGCAGGGAAGATGCGACCGGGCTTTGGGGGTGGAACAGATTTCCAATTGTGAAAGCCTTTACATAGCGATTATACTATATTGCTTTATACTTTTCTCTGGACTGACTCATTAAGCCAGTTATTTTCCTAAACAGCCCGCTACAAAACGAAAATCAGGTTAGCTAAAATGATTATGCAGCTTTCTGTACTTTCATGTGCTCTTTGCATTTTTACTAATAATTAACATAGAGCTGTCGTTACTTTTGTAATCGACTAATCGGTTGATTATTCTGACAATTAATTGAGTAATCGGATAAGTATAATTTATTTTTTTGATATAATAATAAAAATTAACCTAAGCAAACAGTACCCTTTAAAATTACTTAAAATGCATATATAATAGCAATGAGTCAATAGTAGTTGATTCATATAAAGTATCAAAAGCAAGTGATAATGTGATTTTGTGAGAATACTAATGTATTACATACAATGGAACGATCTGATCCTTGTTTAATATTGACTAAACAACATTTAATTTAAATGTCCACTTAATATTTAATATTTGGCCATGTTAAAGTGAAGTGTTTTCAATGTTAAAGGCGATTTTCTCAGTATTTTTATTTTTTTTATTTTTTATTCCAGAAATTCAAATAGTTGTATCTCGGCCAAATATTGTCTTATCCTAACAAAACATACATCAGAGAATATGTGAACATCAAAACATGTAAACTCAGAGTGAGGGTTTAAGCTTTCATTTTCGAAATTGCAATAAACAGTTAACTTAACAGTTTACATTTAAAGTACATGCAAGCTCATATGTATTTGAAAAAAGATACAAAAATGACAAAACTCATTTGTTAAAAATGTTTTGGTGTGATCTGGCCTTTTTTAAAATCAAGTAGACTTTGCAGAAAACAAGAGACTAATGATGAACTGTAAATCTACTATGAGCAACAAAGAAAACTTGTTTGCTCTATTGCATAGTGAGTAAAGTGAAGCTGTGTCAACTTATAAAGACCACAGTGATAGTAACAACTGTTTATGCATCTAATTGACACATCAAGGTCTCAGCTAAAGAGAATCCTTAAGGGCTTTACATGTCAAGGCAGATTATCTTGAGAGGGAGATCTTTAATTTGTGTCTTACAGACTCTCAGAGGACAATTCATGCTCTCAGAGAGAAGTAGGAACATAACACCACAGCCACAAGAGAGTCACAAATGAGTTTCTTTTAATGCGTTTCAACAATCAAGTTCTTACTTCTTTATTAACATTTCAACTAGAATTGTAACTGTGTAGTCTATATTGAAGTTAAGAGGGTTTAAACTCTTCATTGCTCAAATTTCTTTCTAAACCTTTGTTCAGATAGGCAGCCTAAATCAGTATAATCTATACTATATCCATATGTGGTTTGAAATCCAATTAAAGTCAGTTTTTTTGGAACAGATTAGACACAAGATGTGCAATGGTACACAAAATGTGCTACAGTATATTGTCTGGAGCTGGATAAACCACATATTAACTACACTGTTTGATTTCATCACTTGCAAAATGGCAGTGTCCTAAAGATCAGATCTGAAATCTGAATCAGATTAGTGTGGATTGCTTGCCATTGGATTCTGTTCCCCAGTGTTTCTTATATAAAGAAATTCTAATATTGATCAAATGGATACCGGTTAATATCCATCCCTATTCAACAAAGAACAGCTATTAAGCCACTACAGCAGCATCTCCCACCATGAGGGAGGAGAATTGATTCCAGCAGTTTCTTTGCTTTTTCTTCTGTAGAACACGAATAAGAATATTGTTTTCATTTTTGGGAGAACTATCTATATGAGGCCCCACTAGAGGTTGGTAGAGGCCCCTACATTACTGTGAACGTCCTTGAAATTCCAGTGTGGAGTGGTCCAGATCAGTCTTCCCACTGTGTGTTGTAGAAGGACATGGGCTTGTTTACACAAAAACACTCAAGCTTTGGCAAAACTTGAGATGCCTTTCCTATTCTGAAAGCATTGAAACTATAGAAAGTGATTTCTCCTGCTATGAAAGAACCAGCCAAACTCCATTTTACCTTGCTAACATCAGATATTGAACTACGATGCACAGCAACCCACCTCTTAGTATTTTCACCATGATATGTGAGCCGAATAGAAGTGCAGAGAGTTTCTTTGGAAATGACCACAGGGATCTTTACTCAATCTGGGAAGTAGTCTTTCACTAAAGGAACTAGTCCAAGCAATGCAGACGAGTCAATAAACAAAAGGCGATGCGGTGCAGAGGTAGTCCACCCCGGGTTGCTGTGAACTCGACACCAGTCTGGTGGCCTGCACATCAAAGGCAGAAACTGGGACTTTCATCTAGTGCTGAAAATGAATTATTCATAATGAGTTGTCGCTGGCCCCCTCCAGCCACTCCTACCTATTACCTCTGCACAGATTCATTTTTATGCGGAAACTACATCTCTTTAAACTCTTTCATTTTGAAGTTCACAAATTAATGCTTCTAGTGTTTTTATATGGCTCATTTACCATATTTGCATTATAGTTTGAGTTTCCATCAGCTCCAGTTTGAGATCAGCTGGCACTGATGCAGGGTTGAGGAAGCTGCTTTGAAACTCTAACTGCTTTACATGTAAAATGCAGCAACAGTGTCAACACTGATACTGAGAGAAATGACCTCAAACTTTTTTGGCTGAATTCTGATTGATCTAAAAGCATTTTCACACTCTGTTTTCTAAAACTGAGCTTAGTTGAGAACAGTCCTTGTCTACAAAACCCAGTTTTTTAAAAAATGTGCAGCAGTTTAGCTTTAAGTTGGTCTCCCATTCTGACGCTCTATAAAGTGGCCCCAAAAAGTTAAAGCGTTGTCGTTGTCCTGATCATTTACTAACCCCCATGTCATCCACGATGTTAATGTCTTTTTTTCTTTAGTCAAAAAGAAATTATAGTTTTTGAGGAAAACATTCCAAGACTTTTCTCCATACACTCTTAAAAATAAGAGTGCTTTAAAAAGTTCTTCACAGTGATGCCATAGAACCATTTTTGGTTCCACTAAGAACCATTCAGTCAAAGGTTCTTTAAAGAACCATCTCTTTCTTACGTTTTTATAATTTGAAGAACCTTCTTTCAAAACAAAGAACCTTTTGTGAAACAGAAGGTTCTTCAGATGTTAAAGGTCTAGGTCTTGTAGGTCTAAATTGCAGTTTCAGTGCAGCTTCAAAGAGTTCTACACAATCTCAGCCGAGGAATAATGGTCTTTAAAAAAATTAAAATGTATGTACTTTTTTAACCACAAATGCTGGTCTTGCACTAGCTCGACTTCACTAATTACATAATCACGTTGGAAAGGTCACGCGTCACGAAAATAAAAAAACACAATTTGTTGAGTCAGCTTAAAAAATAATTTGTTACCCTGCTGCCTTAAAATTTTAAGTTCAGTCAACTAAAATAAGTTTAGTTGACTTGAAATGTTAAGTTGTACTAAGTAACAACTTAGATATTTGTGTTTGCGTATATCTAAGTTGTCACTTAGTATAATTTAACATTTTAAGTTGAATAAACTTTTTTTTGTTGACTGAAGTTCAGTTGACTGAACTTAAAATTTTAAGGCAGCCAGGTTACAAATTATTTTAAGCTGACTCAACAAACTGTTTTTTACAGTGTAGGCGGAAATACAAACCCAGTGTTTACAAAGCAAACGTGCAAAGAAAGTCAAACGCCCTTTACAAAAAAAGGTAAATCAACAATGTCGAACAATTTTGAGATGTTTTTTTACCCTTTTTGAACCGAAGTACACAGGCGAAGAACTAACCACACATGTCCTTTCCAGTGTGATTACGTGATCTGTGAAGTTGTGGACATGCATTGCAGAGCTAGTGCAAGATGAGCAATTATGGTTAAAAAGTATATACATTATTATTATTATTATTATTATTATTATTTAGAAAACGAACATCTTCGTCTGGGATCATGTGGAGCTGTTTGAAGCTGCACTGAAACTGCAGTTTGGACCTTCAACCCGTTGGTCCCCATTGAAGTCCACTATATGGAGAAAAATCCTGGAATGTCTTCCTCAAAAACCTTTTGACTGAAGAAAGAAAGACATGAACATCTTGGATGACATGGGGGTGAGTAAATAATCAGTAAATAGAGATTGTTTGATTGTTTGCCCGTTTTCTCAATGCTAAAGATGAATGTGCAGTACCATGTTACAAAAATAACATTTTGAGTTGCTAAAAAATATGGGTCACTACTTTATTGCAAAAAGTTAGTCAGCAGCATCACTACTTTTTGTTTGCTACTCCCCCACACAGCACAGATGGAGAATCTGTCAGAAAAGAAAACAGGATCAGGTCATATGTCTAAAATACACAGTGCTTCTGCTCTGTCTAGGGCATATTTTGTAGAATGTAAACAGAGCAAAAATTTATTAGGATTACCCAGCCTTCCTCACTCAGTTGATTACACCAGAGAACTGGCCTCACTTTCAGCTCATCACCTGGCCTGTGTGTGTGTGCGTAAGAGAGGCCGAGAGAGAGTTTTCAGTTACTGAAGCATCTCCATGTAAATCTGACACTTACTCTGATGTGGTTAGTTTCTCCCTGATGATATGCAAATACTTAATGATTGATTCAGCAGGAAGGCTAAATACTTTTTTTTACATGTGGGAGGTTGTAGAGAGAAGTTCAGAAACAACTGGAGTTTTTTCTCTTCTATTTAAAGCAGTAAATATTCAAGTATTAAGAAAATAAAAACATACTTTATATATTTTAATGTGTTAAAAACTATTTGTACTGTTCGAAAAATAGTGTGATATGTTTCAAAAATATAATAATAATGGATTTTATATACTTTTGTACACATCATTAAAATATTATCTTAAAAAACGAATCTTATGATTTTTGTTGTTATACACATCAATAGATTCATTTTAAAACAAATGATAACTTATATTAATAACTTAACAAACAAACAAATAAATAAATATGTGACCCGGGACCACAAAACCAGTGAAAAGGGTAAATTTTTTGAAATTGAGATGTATACGTCATCTGAAATCCGAATAAATAAGCTTTCCATTGATGTATGGTTTGTTAGGATAAGGCAATATTTGGCCAGGATACAACTATTTGAAAATCTGGGTGCAAAAAAATCAACTTTTAAAGTTGTCCAAATGAACTTCTTAAGAAATGCATATTACTAATCAAACTTGTTAAGAAATGCATATTACTAATCAAAAATTAAGTTTTGATATATTTACGGTAGAAAATATACAAAATATCTTCATGGAACATGATCTTTACTTAATATCCTAATGATGTTTGGCATAAAAGAAAAATCTATCATTTTGACCCATACATTGTATTTTTGCCTATTGCTACAAATATACCCATGCTACTTATGACTGGTTTTGTGGTGCAGGGTCTCATATAGCAACAAACTCTGATTAATTCATGTGAAATGTCATATATATTTAAGCATAAAAGTACCTTTTCATTTATGAAACACACCAGACAACAAAGAGACATACGGGGAGCCATCAGGTAGTCTTCTTATGCCTGTAATATGTGGAGCTATAGTAAGAAAACATGATAAATAAGAAGAATATAAAAATTCTTAAGGCAGTTTTTGAATTATTTTTTGATTAACAAATAATACTGTGCAGTTTATACAGAATGTTAATAAATTACCTTCAGAATGATTGCATTTAAATTACAGCAGGTTTCAAGAGCAATTTTTTGTCAGTGACAAATGAATGACATTAATTTGATTAGTGAGTAATTTAATTATTGTTAGTTACGACACTAATGATGATTATACTTTAGAAGCTGAACAAAAACAGCAGGGGGGAAGAAATTAAAAGAACTAGGAAAGAAAAGAGCGAAAACTAAAAGAGAGAGAGGATGATGTGACAAAACTGTTTTACGGAGCTAAACCGCCATAAAGTAGATGTTGATGTTCAATAAACATCAAAATGTGAAATCATACAAATGCCGTCAGGCTTGTCATACAGAGGTGCATCATGCATCACTCTGAAATTCCTCCAGCTGAAAATATCCACCCTCCAGATGGGACAGTGAAGCAGATGTGGCTTCTTTATAGCTGTCTCCAACAGACCTTAACAGGAGACCAGGGCTCAGATCTGCTCATCAGCACAGCTGGCTATGGATGAAGGCGTCTGTCACATTTCAAAGCTGGCCAAACAGCAGATGCAGAAGGTCACTGTGGGAGTTTGGGAAAGCCGTAGTGATAATTGTTAAATGTTCATATTCAATAATGAGAATCTGTGTTCGCTAAGCCAGTGAAAGGCTCTGTCATCCTCTAGTACCGACCAGACGTCTATAATGTCTGCAGAAAGCTGTCTGCTAGCATTACGACCACTTCCCCTCATCCAAATCAAAGCAAGTGCACAACAGACTCTTTCAGTTCTCAAACATACTCCATTTGGACACTTCATTTTCCCATTCTTTTTATATTTTATGCTCATTTTATTTCAAATAAATGCCTCTCCAGGGCCTGTGACCCACACCCACTGTGTCTGTCTTTGATCAACCTGTCACACAATGACAGGCTATTTTTTTTTCTTTTTGAATAAGGTTTTCTTTTATTTCTTTTTTTTTTTTTAATCTCAGGTGATTACTGAGATGTGCTGGAAATTTGGACCCAGGCACAGTGGGGTTATAGGAGAAATGCCTTGCTCCAGAGGACTTAATTTTACAAAAATGTTAGAAAAAGTGGGAGTAAGAATAATGTCTAGGAAGTTGATATGAGATATTGGACGCCATGGTGTATTCATGCACTTCTTCCTCCTCCATCTTCCGTTGAACATAATAACAACAACTCAAACAACTAATATTGTATAATAATATGAATTTCAGCAGCCATTACTCCAGTCTTCAGTGTCACATGATTACAGAACGAAAATGCTCACTGATGCTCCAGAAGGAAAAACCATGCATTAAGATGCGGGGGGTGAAAACTTTTGAACAGAATGAAAAGGTGTACATTTTTCTAATTTCATCATATTTTTCATTTAGTACTGCCCTTCAGAGGCTATAGACGATACTTACATGTTTCCCAGAAGACAAAATAAGTGAAATTTACCCTGATCTTCAAATTTTAAAGTTTACACCCTTGGCTCTTAATGCATGGTTTTTCTTTCCGGAGCATAAGTAAGCGTTTAAACTGAGTCCCTCAGTTGTCCAAATTGTGAAAAGATGGATCTCAAAATCATACAGTCATTGTTGGAAAGGGTTCAGATACACAAAAAATGCTGGAAAACCAAAGAATTTGTGGAACCTGAAGGATTTTTCTGAAGAACAGTGGGTAGTTTCACTGTTTAGGACAAATAAGGGACTCATGAACAACTATCACTAAACAAAAAAACACAGCTGTGGATCATTCAGGTAACAACACAGTATTAAGAATCAAGGGGATGTAAACTTTTTTTTTTTTTTTTTTTTAATTCAACTATTGTTTTCTCTTGTGGACTATATGTAAACTTTTATGTGAAATATCTTATTTAGGTCAGTACTAAATAAACAGTAATATGCATTTTGTGTGATCCCTCTATTTTGGTAAAATAATTAACATTTTTAATGATTCTGAAAGGGGGATGTAAACTTTTGACCTCAACTGTAAAATATAATTCATTTTCATTTATATTAACAGAAAAGAAGAAAAAATCAGAATGAACGCAGGATTAATTGAATCTTTTGCCGTTTCTGTTCACATTTTTGCTAAGATCATCTAAAAAGAAAAATTGCCATTGCTGTAAATCTCTTAGATAAGATAATAGTGACTTCCTGATGATAAATCTAAAGAAAATAAGGTCCAAGCTAAGAAGAACTGAAGGGTGTGGCTAGATAATCACCAAATCACAATGGCATTGAACTTTGAAGACAGCCGGTCCTGGTGAAGAAAAGAAAGCCAAAGATTTATGTCAGTGGAAATGAGGCACCAGCTGCTTCACAACCCACATCACACATCACACATCACCAGTACCTCTGTTTTTTGCCACCCAACAATCTTGGAGATGGTGCTGGGATGTTTGGAGAGAGGTGGTTTCTGCATCAAAAAAGAAGAAAGAAAGTGAAATCTCTGAACTTTTTTTCTTTACAAATCAGTAACTTGAATTTTCAAATGCTAGACAGTTTAAAAGGAAAACAACTGCAAAAACATCTTAGGTATTAGAGATGTTAGAGATAACATATGCATAGCCAGAATAAACAGGGAATTCCAGATAAACCTCAATGCTGGAACTACACAGGTTTTAGTACCATCTGTCTTCTCCAGTCTGCACTAAAAATAACATGAGAAGCATTTAATATCTCCAGCTGCTTCTGCAGAGGCCGAGGTGCAATGCAGCAACACAAAGCAATGAGAAGTATTGACTGAACACTTAATGGCTCCATGGCTTCAGATCTTTTTAAAAGTTTGACTAGTGGTTTGTATAAAAACACCAAAAAATACCTCCATGTACAATTTCAGCACTTTTTCAAAAGCCACTTGAAATCAAAATGGAAGTTTGCTTATATGCTAATGTACAAGAAAAAAAAGCATTAACCATTAGCAGATCAACATGAGTAAAATGATGAATAAGGACAAAACATAGATTTTTCACTATATTATTTTTTTATTCTACCCAAACTTTCTGTATGAATACAAAATGCATCCGCAGCAAAGAAAACAGCACTTGCCAAGTGATTTCATGGGCCCCTGTGGCCATATAAATGGATTTGAAATGACTATAAGTTTTTTTTTAAATAAAAAGAAAGCTTTAGAGTGATAATAAGGACAAGATATTGATCCAAAGTGAAGAAAATAATGAGGTCTAAATGAAAAGGGAAAACTTTCTGCAGCGTTGCACTTCGCTAAACCGTGATAAGATAAATTTCTATTAGAGATGCCTGTTCATATTGTTTATAATCCATAATTTTTTTTAAGACGGGAGAGAAAGGGAAAGACTGTTTCTTCTCTTATCATGCAAAGGCAGAGCTTCCCCCATGGATCATTTATGTACGCTCATGTTCTGCTATCTTATCCCGCGTTAGTAATCATCCTTCTGCAGAGTTTCTCGACTGCTCCAGTAACCAATTACTTAGAACAAAATTTGACCAGCTCCCAGAGATCACATCCTTTGTTACGTATTGCTTGGCTGAATATTGCTTTGCATCTAGATCTCTCACTTGGGCTCTCGTGTTATTGATTTTGGGTTGCTTAGTGCATATGTATTTGTATGTGTGTGTTTTATTTTCTAATGTGGCTTTGTCAGTTCTTTTTCAGTTCATATTGAGCTCTGTTGCGTTAATATCTATAGTACCAGTCCAACATCACTCTTAGTCTCGTTAAGCTCAGGGCATAACAGGCCTCTACAACACAGTGTGAATGATTCATCAAGGACAGAAAGAACACCTCATCTCACATAATTGTTTTTTTTGGGTTTTTTTTCAGCTTTGAAATACATAAATAATACCCTTTGTACCACAGGGTGGTTACAGGCAGTGTATAGTCAGTAGAAAGAAGAAAAAAAAAGATCCAGCACACAATTGTAGAAACATTTCCTGAAAATAACTGAAGAAATGTAATTTAAAGAAAATGGTTATTCTGTTATTTCCTTCCAACTTTCTTCCGTTGAGCACAAAAAGTTTTTTTTTTTTAAATAAGTATTTTTTCCACATAATGAAATAGGAAGATTATGTGTGAATCATAACATACTGTGAATGCAGTTTCTCATACAAACTTATACGTTTTAAAAAAGTAAATAACATGGAGATTAAAAAGTATTCAAAAAAAGATTTAAAAGCTATGATGGTGTGCAAGGGTTTATTTTGTCTATAAAGAGATGCATAAAAGATGTTCTAGTGCTTTTTAATAGGCATTTATGTCATGTCATTTTGTTCAATGTAAAGTGTAAAAAAGTCAATGGTGATGTTTTTCAAATCAAGCCCTCAAAGTCACAGCGGTAAGCTGTGATCTCAAAAACTGACCCCATCAGAGAGCAGAAAATAAGTGCCGTCAATATAGCATCTAGTATGTGAACTTACAGGAGACTGAATGCACTTTAACTCTAAGCTTCTAGTTCTTTAAAGTCCAGGTTTGAACAATAATCTTTCTGAAGCAGAGCCAAAGAGCTGAGAGGCGTTTCTACACTATAAATAGGTGCGCTAAAAAGCAGGAACTCATCAAAGAGTGACAGATATGGGGAGGGAGAGAGTGTTAGTAAAAAAAAAATGAGCCTTTTAAATGTGATTGAACATTCCTTCACATCAGCAGGAGAAATCATCAAGTGTCAATTTTCTTGTCCTTGCTCCTTCGCTAACACACTCGCTTGAGCTCTGCTGATATGCTTGCGTTCCGCTCCTCCTTAATCCCATGCATTTTTAAACAGGCACACCGACTCATGCCGCAAAGTCATTTACAAAGGCTTCGCCACGTTGTAATGAGAGAGAGTAAAAATGCTTGTTTGACACTCCTCCCCAGGTTTCCCCATTCATTATAAAATAAGGCCATGGCAATGATAAAAGAAATATTCAGGACAAAAACGAGGACAGAAAGCAAAACATTTCACATAGAAAAAAAGAATCCAACTTTATCTTTTTTTGTTAGGTTTATTTCATGTCTATCATGCATATTGTGACCACTGGACCATGGGTATCATTTATGGTGGAGACATGTTTGGTTTTGTCATGTTTGGTTTAACTGCCTAATTAATATTTATGAACTAATTAGGGTTGCCATTGACTAAAGATTTTTCTGCCTGATAGTCGTTCATTTTAAGCATTAGTCGACTATTAGTTGCACATTTATTTAGGGTGACAAAAAAAGAGGACAAAAAAAAAGCCCCCAAAGTATAGCGCAATGACCATATCCCATATCAAAACTCAAAATATTTCATTTCCATACCTAAAATGTATATTTTACAGTCACCCTTGTGCAGACTGAGCATAAACACAACTAAAAGGCTTCCCACCAGTGGCCATCACAAAACATCTTGCACAGTTTTCTCACAGGTAGAATGCAAAATGTTTCAATACAAGCATTTCAGTCAAATGTAATTTATGCAATATTTCAAACATTTAACCCATGGGAGAAAATCAACCCTTTGCAACAGTTTAAAATCAGCCCAATTCCATGCAAAAAAAAAATGCAGATTTGGTAGCCCTGCGTCCAACACAAGCTGCAGGAATCAGATTTAACTGATCATGGGTCGAGACAAGAGTAAGGAGAGATGACGGACAAATCATCATGGAGGATTTGCTGCTTAGCAGATAATGTGCTCATATCTGATATTGTAAGATGTGCTCCCATTATACAGAGTGTGTACGATCATGAAATTGAAAGCGAAAGTAAATAGTCGCTTATTTAAAAAGATTTAAATACTCCGCATACGACAGTGGCTCCCTAATGCGCAAAAACTATATTTAATATTAGAATGATTGCGTGAGCAGGCGGTAATGGCCCGAAATTTAGCGGGAGTGTGTTCAAGAAAACAGTCCCGCTTAAGTCTTTAATACAAAAACGCACACAATGAATAGCGATTGTTGGAAGGAAAAGCCGAATCCCGGAGATTTAGAAATCCTGGCCGGACGCATTTTTTAAGGTCCAAAAAGAGGACATTTCAGGGGAAAAGAGGACGTATGGTCACCCTAGTTTATTAATAAATCATATAAATCATAATAATGAGCCTGTAATTGCCTACAAAGCTCGCCACAGTGCACCGGCAGATGTAATAATTATGAATGTGTCAGGGAAAAACAACAAAGAGACTGCATTAAAGGAGAAGTCCACTTTCAAAACAAAGATTCACATTTAATGTACTCACCCCCTTGTCATCCAAGATGTTCATATCTTTCCTTCTTCAGTCATAAAGAAATTATGTTTTTTGAGGAAAACATTTCTGCATTTTTCTCAATATAATGGACTGCTATGGTGCCCTGATTTTGAACTTCCAAAATGCAGTTTAAATGCAGCTTCAAACGATCCCAAATGCAGTTGTAAATGATCCCAGCCGAGGAAGAAGGGTCTTATCTAGTGAAACGATCGGTTATTTTCATAAAAAAAAAAATACTATTTAAATACTTTTTAATCTCAAACGCTCGTCATCTCTGCAGTAGTGATGCACCTGTATACATGTTGCATATGGATTACATAATCTGAGAATATTTGTTTTCTGTTTGAATTGGTTCATTTAAAAGTAGACATTTCACTCTCTATAGATATTTTTTAAGTATACACAGAGTTTCGAAGTTTCGAAGTTCAGGTTCACAGAGACTTTCATTTTGCTATTATTTTACAAAAGCACAATGTAATAAACGTAGAGTCTTTACAGATTCGAAAGATGTATTTCTTTTATCTGTATGACCAAAAATGACAGAGTATTTTAAGAGCAAGCGACCGCACCGGCTGCAGTGAGCACACTACTCCGCACAGATACTTCTACAGTACACATTTTTCTTTCAAATAAAATGTCATATTTGAGGTCAATGAATGATAAGTGAGCATTTGGATGTCCTGCCCCACGTACTACATTACCACATCTGTCACGGACTATGTGACTTCCACTTCCTGTGGAATTTTTTTCCTGCGACTAATAAAATTTTAGTCAACCAAATCTCTTCTTGTCAACTAACGGTTAGTCAACTATAAGGGGGCAGTCCTAGAGCTAACCCTGATGTGACAAGCAGCGAGTCCCCACCTGCTTCCTCTAAGTGATAAATCATAAGCTGGGAATGAATCAGTTGCTCCTGAGACGCATCAAACATCTTCTGCGATAACTCTTTTCCACATATAACCACAATATATTTCAAGACACAATAATCCAAAGAGCAAGTTTTTGAGGCAAATCTTAAATAATTAAACAGCTCTGCTTATTGTTCTTTCACTGAGGCACTGTTACTATTATCTACACACCTTAGCTGCTCAGTCCAAAAACTCATTCTTCTTATGAGAGGCTGAAAATGCTGGTGAGCATATTTTACACCATTTAAATTATTAAAGTATCTTACACATAGGGATCCTATATGTCCGGTTAGATTATGCAGATACACAGTTTGTTCTGCACGTAACCAAAAATACCGCCTATTATTCTAGCCCATATAATGAAAAAAAACTTTGCTTTGTAGCATTCATGTTTTTTATTGCACTTGCAGCCTGACTGAAAATGGAACTGTTTTTGTCAGTGTAGACAGCCTTTTAAAAAAAAGACCATTTTCCCAAACTGACCCCTGAAGCAAACAACTAAGTTTAAATAAGCCCACTGTTGTGTTGGTGATTAATTCAACATGATCTGAAATAAACACAATTCTTTTCACCTCATCCACAGTTTGATCGTCCTCAGTCAAATAATGACAGGGAATGGATGAGTTTTGTTAAAAGAGATTCACCCTGCTCACCTTGAATTTCCTCTGTGTCTATAGTTCGGTTTATTCGGTTTTAAAGAAATATAACAGGTTGAATACAAGCCAGACTCCATTGAGAGCATCTGTGAAGACGTGACATGTTTTTCTGTTAAGCACTGTTTACATGGAGCATCTCCACCTATAAGTTCAACCACCTAGAAGAGGTGGCAAACATCGCCTCTCATAATGTAAACAGTGTTTTACTGAATAATTAAGTGCTTTAACAAACTACAAGCTTCATATTTGTGCTTGTGAACTCTCCTGAACACTGGTCTGATCTGATTTACTTGCATTGTATGTGTTAATGAAACCATAAGTTTCACTTATACAAGAAAAACTGAGAGTGCTTTATTTTTTCTGTGGTATCAAGCTTGCCACAAATGCTGTTGATGGAAGAATAGTTTGACCGGATGTTGAAAATCCCATTATCATTTACTTTGTTGCTCTAAACCTGCATGACTTTCTTTGAAGAGCACAAAAGGAGAAAATCGGAAGGTTGTTTTCTGTCTTTTCAATGAAATTACAATAAAAGGAGACACAAAAAGTATAAAACTATCATTTAAGTCGCTCATACTTTTCCCCAAGTATTCCAAAACCACATGATATCTTTGTCCAAGAAACAAAATGGAATTAAAGACCATGTGCATGCTTCTATCACCCTCTTTGTATGTACATTTTGAAGTATCGCATCAGAAACTAGTGATTTTTTAATAATGGAAAGCAAATAATGGAAATGCATTTGCCGACAAATTCCTGCATGTGCATCAAAAAAGTATTGCGCTTTGTGCTATGGGACAGCATAACCTGACTAACCAGGGAACCGATCTTGTTGCATAGCATCTGTAATATCGTTGTTATGGTCATTCTGTAATGTCCCTTTTCTTCCCAGAACTATCTTACACAACTGCATTCACAAACAGCAGCATCCACCTTCGAAAGCAATGACTGCATTTATTGTGGTTTGTCTGCCGGCTCTGAAGTAATTTATTATATACAAGAAATTATTATATTCGGTGGCTTCTTTTACTTTTTTTTTTTTTGTGATGTTTAGTGCCAGTTTAACCCTTTCACTGGTGTGTTTAAAATATTCTATCTGACGCCCCAGAGTGAGTTTTTTAGGCGACCGTTATATTAGAACGTTCCCTTTATTGTTTCCATGGCGACGCGTCATGATTGTCACGTGACACACTGCAACCACTGTATGCGCTGTATGACAGACATATCGCTTTTATTTCGTTTTTCCTTTTTTTATTCAAAATATTCACACACTTGTCACAGTCTTCAACTATCTGATATTCCGATTCACGAATACGTGTAAGTGAGTGTATTTGCCGTTTTAAAACCTTTATAAATTATCTGGATCGTGATCTATAACGTGAGATGGGCGCCGCCATGTTTGTTCACGCTGCCATTCAGAGAGTCCTGTCAGCCGGATTTACAGCACGTAAATTCACCAGTTTCTCCCGAAATACATGCAAGTAAGTGGCTGGTGAACTGGGAAATGAATGGAGTGAATTATGTCGTTACTTACATTATGTGTATCTGATATGAATCAAACACGTCGGCA
>JAHKKF010484143.1:0-13218 GCA_019740295.1 Labeo calbasu | reverse complement strand
TATATATACATTAGGGCTGGGAATTTAACACGTTAATTAGATTAATTAATCACAGAAAAAAAATAACGCGTTAATATTTTTAACGCAATTAACGCGCCCCGCCCCCCTACAGACCTGTAACGTTATACTTTACGGCTGCGACAGTCAGCAAGCTCCACCAAACCATGCTGACTGAGACGAGTCACTGCAAATTAAGTGAGTCTACATCGCAATCATTAACAAATGCGATATCTAAATGGATTGCAATTTTAAATCGGGATGATCACGGCTGTGATTACGTCAGTAATTTCACAATGCGCGACCGCAAAACAGCTGCTGTGCGGTCCATTGGATAGTGGAGCTGGAGGAAACTGCTTCTTATGTTTTTGTAATAACACTGACTTGTAGTAACAATCATGATTTTGTCTGAGCTATGAAAAATTAAAGAATTCATATTTTCTAATTTTATTTGTATTATCTTATTATTTTACTGGATAGAGTAAGTACGTTTTAGGCTAAATTTCAATTTAAGTCCCATATCCATATAGTCGACTCATCAACTTGTGACAGAGAGGACTCTCTTTTCGTTATTTTCCGGCATTAGCAAGTTACATTGATACAATTAATCAGAGATCGTGGAAGAAAGAATTAGGTAAAAAAAAAAAAAAAAAGAGGGGGCTTTTCTGCTAGGGATGTGATAGAATAAAAATGTAAACAGCTGTTACATCTTGCCCAACTTGTTAATGAAAACAAGGATATATTCAAAGGAGAATTTAAAGTTGGGATAACTCCCAAAACCAAAAAAAAGTTATGTGGGAAAGAGTGTGCAAATAAATGTGGTGTGTTTCTAAAATGTTTATGTACTGAGGCAGATTGCCAGCAACAGCTATTTTAGGATAGTTTGGGATTTGGTCTTAGTCACTTAGGAGTTCTCTTCACTACTACTGTTTCACAGATTTAGGAGCTAGTTTTAGCACTAAAACACTTTGTGAAATGCTCTTACAGCAAAGATTTAGAAGTCTTAATTTTAGGACATTAAACTTTAAATATATGAATATGAATTTGTATTGTTTACATGAAAACAATAAATTGGTATGCTCATAATATCCTATTATATTTACTATCCTAATTGCTCTTTTTTGTTTTATACTTAATGTTTGTAGAGTAGTTTTGTACAGTGGGGCAAATAAGTATTTGATACACTGCAGGCTTTTTAAGTTTTCCCACTTACAAAGAATGGAAAGATCTGTAATTTTCATCGTAGGTACACCTCAACTGTGAGAGACAGAATCTAAAAACAAAATCCAGAAAATCATATTGTATGATTTTTAAATAATTAATTTCAATTTTATTGCATGAAATAAATATTTGATCACCAACCAACCAGCAAGAATTCTAGCTCTCATAGACCTGTTAGTTTGTCTTTAAGAAGCCCTCCTATCCTCCACTCATTGCCTGTATTAATTGCACCTGTTTGAAGTCATTACCTGTATAAAAGACACCTGTCCACACACTCAATCAATCAGACTCCAACCTATGGGCAAGACCAAAGAACACCAGGGAAAAATTGTAGACCTGCACAAGGCTGGGACAGGCTACAGGACAATAGGCAAACAGCTTGGTGAGAAGGCAACAACTGTTGGCGCAATTATTAGAAAATGGAAGAAATTCAAGATGACTGTCAGTCTCCCTCGGACTGGGGCTCCATGCAAGATCTTGCCTTGTGGAGTATCAGTGATGCTGAGAAAGGTAAGGGATCAGCCTAGAAGTACACGGGAGGACCTGGTCAATGACCTGAAGAGAGCTGGGACCACAGTCTCAACGGTTACCATTAGTAACACACAACACCGTCATGGATTAAAGTCCTGCAGCTTGCACAAGGTCTGCCTGCTCAAGCCAGCACATGTCCAGGCCTGTCTGAAGTTTGCCAAAGACCATCTGGATTATCCAGATGAGGCATGGGAGAAGGTCATGTGGTCAGATGAGACCAAAATAGAACTTTTTGGTATAAACTCCACTCGCCGTGTTTGGAGGGAGAAGAAGGATGAGTACAATCCCAAGAATACCATCCCAACCACAAAGCATGGGGGTGGAAACATCATGCTTTGGGGGTTCTTTTCTGCAAAGGGAACAGGACGATTGCACTGTATTGAGGGGAGGATGGATGGGGCCATGTATCGTGAGATTTTGGGCAACAACCTTCTTCCCTCAGTAAGAGCATTGAAGATGGGTCGTGGCTGGGTCTTCCAGCATGACAATGACCCCAAACACAGAGCCAGGGCAACTAAGGAGTGGCTCTGTAAGAAGCATTTCAAGGTCCTGGAGTGGACTAGCCAGTCTCCAGACCTGAACCCAATAGAAAATCTATGGAGGGAGCAGAAACTCTGTGTTGCCATGCTCCATGCTTCTTTTGCTCTCTGTAATGCCACGCCAGCAGAGGGAGCCCTCACCCATTGACTGACTGTTACCGCTCCCTCTGCCTCTTCTCTGGTTACTTCCTGTTTGGTGGCCATTTAAGGAGGCCTATACCAAACAGGCTTTGCGAAGTATTGTTTTGCCTGTGCGGACTCTACCAAGCGGTTTCCCTGTTTTCATTGCCTTGTTTTGTATTTGCCACGGTTATTTGTTTTGTTTCATGGTCTTAGTTTTTGCTCTGTTTCACTGCCATAGTTTTTGTCTAGTTTCATAGCCGTGTTCTTTTGTTACTTTGGACTGCTCACCGGTATTTTGACCTGTTGCTTGTTTTATTGGATTACGCTCTCGCCTTTCCCTGGATATTACTGTTTGTTGGAGATTGACCTTGCCGGTCTTGACTACACTGTGTTTAATAAGCTCGCATCTGGATCTAACACACTTCACTAGAGTCCCGTTACACTCTCACACATTTAATAGGGGTTTTCAGCAGATTTTGTAATCAAGAATCACCCCCAGAATGTTGTTGTTGTTTTTTTGTTTGTTTGTTTGTTTGTTTGTTTTTTTTCCTGTAGATTCTTTCTATTTCAGCATTATTAATCATTGCTTTTACTTGTGTGTCAGTTTTACGGTTTACAAAAACCATATATTTAGTTAATTTAGTCTAAATTTATTGAAAATTTATTCAAGTCATACCACATTTTTATCTCATTATTTTTTCCCAGCACAGAAAATATTAGCATCATCAGCAAAAATCACAAATTTTAAGAGATTTGTCACCATACATATGTAATTTATATACAATATACATAATTTTGGACCTAAAATTGACCCCTGTGGGACTCCACATGTGATATCTAAAACCCTCTGATCTATATTCCCCAATTTGTATAAACTGAAATCTGTTACTTATGTAACTTTTCATCCAATCAAGTAAAACTTGATTACTTGATTGGATATACCACACCATAATTTTCCAATTTACTGATTAATAAACAGTGATCAACTGTATCAAAAGCTTTTTTTCAAATCTATAAATACTCCCACTGCATATTTCTTATTATCTATAGAACTAATAATGTCTTCAATTAACTCCATTAATGCCATGGATGTGGATCTGTCCAACCTAAATCCATACTGACCATCAACTAACAATTCATGCTTCTCCATAACATTTTCCAGTGTATTAACTTAAGATTTTTTCCAATATTTCTAAAAGTTTGCATTATCTTTTGCGTCAAATTCTTATGTTTAATAAAGTAACTTAGAATAATACGAAATTTTAGGCTGTTACCACACAAACAAATCAACAAACAATCATAATCAACATTCATCTTTTTAATGCAGAGGAACTTTTATGTGTAGGTTTACTAATTTTATATTAATGGCAATTAATAGGTTCTTCTCATTGCCATCAAATGAAATAACTTAACATAAACATAGAAGCCTGGGAAAATGCTAATTTTGGAAGAAAATTTCAGATGGCACTTAGAGGTTTTTGCATCTGAACACTGAAGGTCAGGTCCTCTGATGTCACTGGTAGAGTCAACAGCAAACCACCCCCACACATCACACCTCCTCCTCCATGCTTCACAGTGGGAACCACACTTTCAGGAACGGTCTCTTCACCCTATCTAAATTTTGCAAAGACACAGCAATTAGAAGCAAAGATCTCAATTTTGCACTCATCAGACCAAAGGACAGTTTTCCACTGATCTAATGTCGATTTATTGTGTTTCTTGGCTCATGCAGCTATCTTATAATTGCTGTTCTTCCAAAGTAATGGTTTCCTTGCTGCAGTCTAACCATAAAGGCCTGACTCACACAGTCACCTCTGAAGAGTTGTCAGTAGGTGGCTTCTGAGGCTGGTAATTCTATGAATTCATATAAATTCATGAGGGCCAATTTCATCATTACATTGGATGGTTTTGGTGACTGCACTTACATTCAAACACTTCTTGAGATTTTTCAAAACGACTGACCTGCATTCTTTAAAGTAATGCAGTATTTTCACTTTACTTAACTGGTGTTTCTTGCCATAATATGAATTTGTACAGTAGTTGTGGTAGGACGAATAGGACTATTGACTCTGTACCCACCCTTCCTCTGCACAAGACAACTAATGTTCTAAAGCACATTAATTAGGCAAGAAATGTCACAAATTAACTCTTGACAAGGCACAGCTGTAAATTGAAAATCATCACACCTTATGAATCTGATAAGAGAATTTCACGAGTGTGCCAACCTGTAATCAAAGGAATATATAGCTACTTTGGACAATCTAAAATATAAAACAGTTAAGACTTTTTAGTTCTACACATGTACTTTCATAGTGTGGATGTATTCAGCATTAAAGTACAATGTTTAAAAAAATAATAAAAACAATGAAAAAACACTGAAGGTTTGTCCACAGTTTGGACTGGTAGTATATATATAATTAAATATAGCAAATGCAATATTTGAGTTGTTTTTTATTCCTCACTTGGGGCTAAATATAACTTCAAAATACACAAGCAGCAGTATAAGCAGCAGAATAAGCACAAACATCCATGTGCCGTTCTTGCTTTGAGTGCGCTTTTTAGATGAATATATAAATATGTGTTGCATGCTTGCTCTCAATAACAAAATAAGCACACACACACACACACACACACACACACACAAAAAACAAACAAACAAAAAAAACTAACAAACAAACAAAAAATAGCAATTAACATGTATATTTTTACAGAAGCTCTGCAATTTGGCACTCCAGTCAAGTCACATCACGTTTATTTCTAAACACTTTATACGATAGACTGCTTTAACTAAGGTGGTTTACAGTATTAAACATTAAAAAAAGAAAGAAAAAAAAATACTTCTTCAACTTTTGTCTCATCCGTATTTTTCCTGACAAATTATTCTTTCAGAATCTATAAAGTGCAAAAGTCCACATAGTGGTTGGTTGGTTGATTGATTGCATGATTGATTGATTGATTGAAAACGGGAAGAATATGAGTGCACTTATTTCAGTGTTTGGAACTGTTGTTGATACTGTCTTTATATCATTTTTAAAATGCCACACAAGTTAGAAGAGGTTCATAATTTTGAATTGAATAATGCAGCATTAATAGAAACACATGCACTTTTGAGTGATGTTTAATGGTTATTGTTGGTTTAGTATTCATACAAATGATCATTTTGTTTTATTTACAGATGGAACTGAAGAGGAAGAAGAATCTAATCAGAGCACAGACAAGGTGGATTAACAGGAATATAAGTCTTTATAAAAAAACCTTCAGATATTTTTTTTGATTTTAGGATTCAGTAATTACCATGGACGATCATAGGGTTTTCAATTGGATTTAAGTGGGGCCAATCATTATTGTTGTGTATGCATATGTCACGTGTCCAGTCTGTTTCATCGTTTCATTTGACCTAGTTTTCTGTTTGTCTAATTAATTGATTAGTTCCCATATATTTCTGTTCTCCCTCTGTTGGGGTTATGGACTTGTTGGGTGCTTCTCAATTCTTATTTGTGCATCCTCGTTTCCTTTCCTTGCTTCCTTTCCTCGCGTCTTAGCTCCACCCCTTCAAGATGCGAGGGAAGGACGCAAGGAAAAGACGAAGACGGAGGAATCAAAGTATGAACATTGGAATATGCTTGACCACTCAAGCATCACTTCAAAGCGTTATCAGCTGCACTAAAGGGATCTGCCCATATGTTGTTAAAGTTTGTTAGTTTGTTTAAGGCATTCGTAATAAATATGACTAAAGCAAGATGCCCTGTTTAAATATATGAAATTATTGAAACTGCAAAGGTAAAATATAAATGTAAATTATTATGACAGATGTGAAGGGGGAGAAGAATTTATATGCGTGTCACGTTTAATCGATAAAACACTTCCACAAAGGATACACCTGTGTATCCTCGTTCATGACTCCTCAGGAAGCCTCCTCACTCCTCGATCCTTGCCTCCTTGCTGTGTAATTAGAATTTAGATGTCCTTCAAGATGGCTGAGCTCAATCTGTTTCCGGGCATAGGACGGAGTAGTGAGGAGACGTGGAGGGATATTGAGATGCACCCGTTTTTCCACTGTTCTGTTTGTATTCCCTTGTGCCCATAATTGGTTCTTCCTTTTCTTATTGAGTTCTAATTGCTTCAGCTGTGTCTCATTTATTTCCTCATTAGTTCAATTACTTAAGCCCTGTGTCTGCCTGTATCTTGCGTCCAGTGTTATTCATCTATTTGATGTGCTATGTGCAGTTTTTATTAAAAGATTACTAAGTTCTGAATCTCCATCTTTGTGCTCTTTTGTCTCCTCAAGTAGCAGAATGTGTCATCCTGTAATCCTGGTCATAGCTGTAGTAAACTCTTTAAGATTCATAAACAAATATAAACATTTTCCACAGTACTTTTCATTAGACTTAGAACTTAGAAGTACACATGTAATGATTAATGGTCATAAAAAGAATTTTAGAACTTATTGACTCTCTTTGTACCCCTGTTTAAGAACTGCTCTTTTAGACTTTATAGGCAAGCATCTTAATTTCTCAAAGCACATGAAGAGTAGTAGGCTTTTTCTCTGATAGCTCCAGTGCTGTAGCTAGTGTAATCTCAAACAACATTTTTACAGCAGAATGCTGCCATAGTGAACTTATCTGTGAAAATGTCAGCTCCTTATCTTGCCCTCCACTAAAGAGTGTACCTGAAAGTGATATATTTTAAGTGATTACCTACAGCCAAATTACAGCCGTGCCGATATACAGCCATATCTGATGTGAGATATTGCTTATTTATCAAACATTGATTTTCATGTGACAAACAATCATGAAGGATTGCATGTGTGTGTTTTAACTGCAATCACAAATCAAGTGTTTCAAAGACGATGGATTCTGTTTTTGCTGCACCATCTGAATACTGAAAGTATACTGCACACCGGTAGTGTGAATTCTTCTAAGGCATTTTTATAGAAGCTGCTTAAGTATCATAATTTAACTGAGGCCTAGCCCTGGCTTAAGCCAAGCCCTGTCTGTGAAACTGGGCCTAAATGTTATAACTTTAACTGTTGCTAAAGTATAACAAACGACCAAGAATCAACCAGCAATTACAAAAAAAAAAAAAACAGTACATAAAGGTACTACTTTTTTTTTTCTTCTTATCAATATTTTAGCACAGTTTTTAATCTTTGCATAATGTACCATAGAGGCCTGTGTTGTGAGAAATCATGAATATGACACCATTTGGTAACAGTACATGCCAGTATATTTGTAGCACCTTTTATTTTTACACTGCTTGTTTGTTAACTAAAAGTTCATACCATTATAAACCATCACCATTTGTTTCTCTGAACTATCATGATTTTAATTACAGTGACACATTGTCATGTTCAGGTCATGATGAGCATCTGATTGTCATCAGTGACAAAAATCCCAGTGTTGAGCTGTTTAGCTGCAGTATGTCAGAGGAGTGAGTAAAGGACTCTTCGTCTGAGACAAGTCTCTCAAGGCACGTCTTCATTACAGATTTGCACAAAACTTTGACGATATTTTATAAATGTAGATTAAAAAAAGTATTGCTAAATGGCAATGTTTCCATTAACTGATATTATGCGATCAAAACGTAATTTGTTCCTCTCGCGATAAATCCTGGCAACAGATTTCGGTGGGATTTTGACGGATTTTGGCTTTATTTAACAAAATGAGGCGTATGCGTGTATCTTTACAGAAGTAGCATGAAGAGCCGCTTCAGAAATGTGTTTCTCAAAAAAAAAAAAAAAAAACCTATTGCAAAATGACAACGTTTCCATTAATCAATATTATGCAATCAAAACGTAATTTGTTCCTCTCGCGATAAATCCTGGCAACAGATTTCGGTGGGATTTGGACGGATTTTGGCTTTATTTAACAAAAAGAGGCGTATGCGTGTATCTTTACAGAAGTAGCATGGATAGCCACTTCAGAAACGTGTTTCTCAAAAAAAAAAAAAAAAACTATTGCAAAATGACGTTTCCATTAATCGATATTATGCGATCAACACGTAATTTGTTCCTCTCGCGATAAATCCTGTACAGTCAGGTACATCATAGATGTCAACATTACGTGCTATATTGTGTTTACCTGTCTATAGTCCTATTGATTTGTTCGCTCGTGGGCCAGCGTAAATTTGTAACAAAAAAAAAATAAAAAATACTTACCATCTACACCAAGAGATACTGCAACTTCCTCCCATGCTTTTTCCTTCGCCTGCAAGTCTTTATACAGCAAATGTTGAGGATCATAAATGACTGTATGTTTCTCAACTTCTACGATGAGACGAGTGTCATCCATGATGATCTTCTTGGCAGTTGCACTCTGAAAACTACCCACCTGTGACACGTGCGTTTGTTTACAAGTGTCAACATGATGTCAGCATGACACCTGTTCTTATGGCAACATGTAGTTGTAATAATAAATATAGGCTATATATTTAGGCTAATAATAATTACAAAAATTAATCAGTAACGTCAGAAAAAAAAAAAAAAAAAAAAAAAGCTGCGCAGCAAAAATAGACTCGGGGCCGAAACTCCTTCTGCTCTGTTCCTGCTACGCGCTGCCGCGCCGCCACTGCAGGCGGTGTGAATGCTCTCATTCGTTAACATGGGTGCCGAAAAAAATATGCGCTGCTTACGTCCTGCTTACGCGTGCAGTGTGAAACCGGAGAAATAAATATTTTCTCATTTTATTTATGGGATTAAAATAATTTGCTTTCTCAATAATCGTTAAAATGTATGAAATTTGCAGAGCTGAACCTTGTCAAATGAGACTGAAGTGCCTTTGTCTAAAGATGTTGATAAGAAGGGGAGAAAATTTAAACTGAATCTAGTTTGTTTATAGATTAAGTCAGTTTACAAGAGACAAATTAAAACAGAAATATGCTAGGTATTAAAATCACTTGTTTAGAGTTCAGTCAAGGAATTGCGGAATTGATTGTTTTTTTTCCTTGACGGAAGAAAAGTTTATATCGTGGCAGAACAAAAATCAGATTAGTAATCAGATTAGTGCACCTGGAGTTAATTCATAAAGGTTAAAAAAGTAGAACTGGATGATAATCCATGAAGTTTTCTGAGCTGTGTTTTACGATTACATGATGGTTCCTGGTGCTGCATGATTCTTTTATGTTATTCTTTATCTTTCTATTTATTCTATCTTTTACTGTCTTTGGGGATTAATTATGATGTCATTAATTAGGAATTAAAGGCAAGTCTCCACTAAGCAATTACCTAAACATTAGAGTTTAAGACTCTTAAAATATTTTAATTCCAGAAAAAAAAAAAAAAAATCTTGATCTCATCCAACTGAATCTCTGTGGAGAGACAAGATTAAGCATTTTGATTTTCAGTGAATCAAATATCAAACACAGAAAAAAGATATGGAATATATTCAAAATAATTACAGAATTTTGTTAAATTTCTCTTATGGTTAAGATGAGAATGGTGAGAATAATAAAGGCACAATTATTGTTTATGGTCAAATGTATTTAACTCCCATTTTCTACATCAAGGGCCAGTTTTACTAACAGCTTGTGCCAGCGCAAACCATCTTTTGGCATTAAAAATGTACTGTCAGAGTTTACAAAAGATGTGCAGTGAAGAAGTATAGCACTAAAAAGGCATGGACACAGTCATTTTCTGCACCTTCAAGTTGAGTATTCAAATGAATCACGCAACGGGTTTTACTATCGTTTGCGCTCGTCAAATTATTGGCATTTGTGCCATTATTAAACACCCAAAATAAGCATGTCCTAAACTATTTTGCACTTGAAATGGCTGCAGTTATTGTTGCTAGAAGGAGGCACTGCAGAGAACAAAGAGATTTTTTTTTTCCACATGTATTAATTAATTCATGTGTCTATACCACTCTCCCTATCCTACTGAAATGTACCATTAATAAAGTTGACTAAGGAACATACATCATTAGTGCATCTCCTAAAATATCATGAAAAAGTTTTTTTTTCTTTTTTTTTTTTTTTTGTAACATTTTAAAAATGAAACCTTCATATATTCTAGATTCATTACATGAAAAGTAGAACATTTCAAAAGTTTTTATTTTTTTATTTATTTTATTTAATTTTTATTTTGATGATTAGAGCATACAGCCCATGAAAGTTAAAAATCCAGTATCTCAAAATATTAGAATATTTACATTTGAGTTTCATTAAATGACCATCTCTATAGTATAAATCCTGGGTATCACTTGTTCTTTGAAGCCACACTAATAGGTAAGACTGCTGACTTGGCAATAGTCCAGAAGACAATCATTGACACTTCACAAAGAGAGTAAGTCACAGAAGGTCATTACTGAATGGGGTGGGTGTTTACAGAGTGCTGTATGAAAGCATATTAAATGCAAAGTTGACTGGAAGAATGAAATTGGGTAGGCAAAGGTGCACAAGCAACAGGGGTGAATGCAAGCTTGAGAATACTGTCAAGTAAAGCCAATTCAAACACTTGGGAGAGCTTTACAAGGAGTGGAATGAAGCCGGAGTTAGCGCATCAAGAGTCACCACACTCAGACGTCTTCAGGAAAAGTTCTACCAAGCCACTTCTGAAACAGAAACAACATCAGAAGCATCTTACCTGGGCTAAGGAGAAAAAGAACTGGACTGTTGCTCAGTGGTCCAAAGTCCAAATTTTGCATTTCATGTTGAAATCATGGTCCCAGAGTGTGAAGGAAGACTGGAGAGGCACAGAATCCAAGCTCCTTGAAGTCCAGTGTGAAGTTTCTGAAGTCAGTAATAATTTGGGGTGCCGTGACGTCTGCTGGTGTTGGTCCATTGTGTTTTATCAAGTGCAAAGTAAATGCATCCATCTACCAGGAGATTTTGGAGCACTTTATGCTTCCATCTGCTGAAAAGCTTTATGGAGATGCTGATTCCCTTTTCCAGCAGGACTTTAACACCTGCCCACAGTGCAAAAACCACTTCCAAGTGGTTTGCTGACCATGATATTACTGTGCTTTATTGGCCAGCCAGCATGCCTGACCTGAGCCCCATAGAGAATCTATGGGATATTTTCAAGAGAAAGATGAGAAACAGTCAATCCAACAATATACAGACAATCTGAAGGCTCAGTAGTGCCTTAGAAGTGCCACACATTGATCACTTCCATACCACACTTCACTGATGCTATATAAATTATGCACAAATGCACAAATAGACCCTCTATCTCCCTGTAATATCAGTTACACATGAGAGGGGTCAAATATAATCTTATTGTCCTGCTGAACCATGGACGCTTAGTGCAGAATGTTGGTATTTTCCCCAATCTTTCCTGTCACTAACCAAGTTACTTGTTTCATCTTCACTGTCAGCGTCTCAATCCAGCTGATGATACCCAACAGACTCTCCAAATAATTAGAATCTACTTAAACAACATAATCTTTTTGATGTCACTGTCTTTTATCAACGTGCAGTGTCCTCCATTGCTTTAAATAAGAAACGCTTGGCGTCAAATGTAGGTTGCCACGGGCAACTGGAAGACATACATAAGGGAAAACTAGGTCTAGGGGAGGAAAACAAACACAATAACAGTCCATGGGTGTGGGGACATGTCCAGAATAAAGGCAGGAGACACTTGCTTGCAATCTAGATTGAGTTTATTGACTCACAAATGCCATTACAGACACTAAATTTGATCCTGGAAAGGCAAAGTAAGCCATTTTACACACAAGGGTCAAACCATCCTAAAGACAGGAAAACCAACAAAACAAAACAAAACAAAACAAAAAAAAAAAAAAAAAAAAAAAAATCATATACACACACAAACATCTAAATAATCTCAGTTAAATATAAATTGCAAAATAAATTTACATCAATATTATCAAAATAAATACAAGAGATGAACAATACAATACATGTATACATACATTCCAAATAAACACAATAAATAATGACNCCCCCCCCCCCCCATTACTGTCAAGACTGACCTGTAGTTGGAGTACGATGGAGAAAATATCAACTCTCGATATTGCTCACTTCCTTTACAACTAAAACTAAAAAAATATATATTTGTGTAAATAGTTGTACAACATTTTCCATTTTGAAGTTCAAAGTTTGAGATCAAAGTAAACAGTACATTTTTGTTACTGTTTTGTCTGTTATTCACTTAGCAACATTTCAGAATTGATAATTGATTATGTATCTGAGAGGACCTCAGATGTTGCCAACCCTGAAACAACATACAGAACTTCCAAATTTTGCTATAAGTTTGACTGCAACATAATCATTGCTGTAATAGTGTTTACCATCTGTTTGTGTCATTATTTAATTATTTTTTTTTTTTTTACTTTACATTTCTGCCATATGTACATCAACTTGACATAGTCACCACTGATTTGTATTGTGAAAATCACTATACAAATAAACTTGAATTGAATGGAATTAATGCATCTTTTGTCTTTTGCTCTTGTGTGCTGAGAGGTCTGTAAATTTAACAGTACAGGTCAAGTTTGGGTCACATTAAATCATCTTTGTGACAAGTTCAAAGCCCTTGAAAATGCATGCATGTACACATACTAAGGTGCATCAACTTTGGCCCTAATGTAAAATCGCTGCACTTAAGTCAGCAAATGTGCAAAATACGATAGTTTAATCATTAAACTATCACTCGACGCATAGAGGACATGGCTCAAGACATCAGCGAGCAAATCAAGACAAAGGCAAGTGCGTTCTCTGCCTATTCAATAGCCTGCGACGAGAGCACCGACATATCCGATTCCGCACAGCTGTTGGTATTTTTGCGTGGAGTAAATGAAACTTTTGAAGTGACACAAGAGCTGGCTGGCATTGAGACCCTTTCTGGTACTAC
>JAHKKF010484138.1:368-10886 GCA_019740295.1 Labeo calbasu | reverse complement strand
GATACATCATTGCAACGCGAATCAAGAAATGATTCAGCATCGATTCAAGATTTTCTGAACACATCGCGATTCTTTCTCAAATCGATTCTGAGCGTAGTTTTGAACAGCAGATGGCACTGCTTGCTTTAGAAACAGCCGTGCTCTGCTTGTTTCCAAATCCTTACATGCACTTACCTAAAACCTAAAATAGTTTATACAATTTGAAAAGGTTGAATTACAAGGGTGGGCTGTGTTTACAATAATCTTGTGTCATAAAAGCATTCTGAGCCGAGGTGAAACTACATGACTCAGCCGAACGCACAAGGTGTCTTCAGCGTCTTCTTCATGAGTATTTGAGTGTGCAGATAAAAACTAGATTAGAGCGCCATCTGCTGTTAAATCTAAGCTCAGAATTGATTCTAAAGAGAATGGTGATGCATTCGGAAGATCTCAGAATCGATCCACGAATCAATGTATTGTCCCATCCCTACTATGTGGTTGCTAGCATGTTGTTATCCCGTACATATGGTGTATTGTTATGGTGTTGCTCTGGTTTTTTTGATGTGATTGCTAGTATGTTGTTACAGTGTTGCTAGCGTGTATTGCTGTATTGCTATGAAATTGCAAAGGTGTTCTAAGTGGTCGTTAATGAATTTCTAGAGTATGCAGTTGCTGTTCTGGATGGTTAGCACATTGCTAAGTGGTTACTAAGATGTTCTGAGTTGTTGTCAGTGCACTGCTATGGAATTGTTAGGGGGTTTTCAACATTTGTTAGCATGTTGCTACAAAGTCATGATGGTGTTCCTGGTGGTTGTTAAAACATTACTTGCAAGGTTCTAATTTGTGCTAGTCTGAGCATTGCTATGTGGTTACTCTGGTGTTCTCAATCACAGTTTAGCTCTTCGTCTACAGCCGATCTCTTGCTTTCCATGTCTCGTTCACTAATGGGGTTTGCCAGCGGTTGCCAAAGAAGTGAAACAGAAGATGCTTGTGTTTCCCTGGGTGTTTAAAGAGCTTCCAGCCCTCTATTGATTTCTTGCGGCAGTAGTCAAAGCAGACAAGCGTTTTATATCGTTGAAGGCAGTTCAATTACACACATGGGACAAGAAAACAAGTGGACCACTGAATCTACCCATGTCGTTTTAGAACCTGTATCTCTCAAATTTTTCAGCAAAACACGTTCTGCAATTTTATTTAAATATATATATATATATATATATTAAAGACAAGCCTTAGAGGCTGTTCACAAAGAATATTTTCTGATGTACAGCTTGTGCTTTGTGTGGTTTGGCGAGGCCCATTTCTTATAGTAGCAGTTCGGGCTGCATTGACTGTGGACTCACAAAAATATAAAGGCAATTACAGAATTTACATACAATTCAGAAATTATGACTAGTTGTGTTAAATCATTTCATGTATGTTTTTTATTATTAAATAAACATTAAATTAACATTAAATAACCTAAAAAGCACATTTTGTGACAAAGGCAGCAGGAGACCACATTCAGTACCTCAGAACACAATTAACAGATCCATCCAATTTATCAGTGCATAAACTTATTTTTCACTTCCGTAGCATCTTTCGTCCCACATCTCAAGAATCCATGATGTGATGATACAGACTTTTCCAGCTGCGGCCGTTCTCCGCAGTCTGCGGGTCATCCCTCCCTACCTCACACCTCTCATTAGCCCACACACAGCAGATTCCTCCAGCTTGTTCTCTTTCTGTGCGTGCCAGTCATGCAAATATCGGTGCGTGGATTGGGGTATATTTGCTTATTCCAAAAGGCTCTCAATCTAAACCATACAAGCCGAGATGAACTACATTTTTAGCAGCACCCAGTGGTACCCAACTCCCATTGTCCCAAAGCAACCGCTGCAAAAGATGCAACTCAATGTCAAATTCTCAAAAAGGGTCGCATCCAAAAATCCTCACGCTCATGATCTTTGTCGTTTATTCACATCGCAGTTCTAGTAATCGTTCGACAATTCATAAGCTATAATTCATAAGCCACCACCCTAAATGTATCCAAGTTGCTCTGCCTTTTCCCATGTGCATAAATGCAAGCTGCCAGCCACTGAGCACTACCGGCTTCCACTGACTGCCTGCTTTGTCTGTGCATTCAAGAAAAAAAGACATGGTGGCAGCTCTTACAGCGGGCTATTGAATTCAACGGTAGTGCGCGTTTAAATGCATCATAGCGTGCCGGCTGAAGAAATGTTTGCGCTTACCTGCAGCACCAGAGTCTGCCTGAGCCTCCATTAAGACTATTGTAGCAGCCGGTGCAATGCTGTTTGGCGTCGCAGCCGGGATTAGAGGGAGCGCCTCCTGCCTCGTGTACGCGCTCTATCTCTTTCTGGCTACTCGATTTCTTTCTCTCTCTCTCTCTCTCTCTCTCTCTCTCTTCCCCACCCTGACATGCACAGTCACACATTCGCTCCCATTGTCACTGCAGCACACACAACAGTGACACATAAAGAGTCCCACTGGAGAGAAACGCAGTCAGCCAGTACACAACTGCTACACTGCATGACACACCAAAACAGGGGGAAGAGAGGGAGGGAGGGAGGGTGGTGCCCGTAGACAATAAAAAGGATTTATATGGGAGGCAGAGGTCTAGTGATCTAACACAGTTTTGGCAATAATATGAAGTAAGGGAAAAAAGAGGCATATCTGTGTATACGTGATTATAATCCATAATTGTTCATTTAAAAAAGGTTACATTGATCAAACACTCATTAGATAGTGGCTGTAGTAGATAAAGGCCAGGAAAATAGGCTGAATACAATCGCTGCTAGCATGTGGTTCCATTAAAGTTGCTCTGATAATAACTACTCCAGTACTCAAGGGGGCGATAGAGTAACTTTTAAATGTCTTTTGTGTCATTATTCAGGTAGTCTCACATAGCCAGACCTTCAAAAGGTCTGGACACCATTGCAGCTTTCACTGGACAGGCACCCATGAGGCTGTCTGTCCAACATGTAAAGCAACCAATCACAGTTTTTGTTTAACATCTGGCCTGCAAAGAGGAAATCATTCAACAACACTGTCTTCGGTCATCAAGAATGTAAGCTGTGGAAAATCCAGCATACTTTTGAAAATCTTGATAAGTTTCTTGATATGTACTCAGAGGCTTGGAGTCTCCAAACTCGGTCCTGGAAGGCCAGTGTCCTACAGAGTTTAGCTCCAACCCTAAGTCCTAGCTAAACTCTGCAGAACACCGGCCCTCCAGTACCGAGTTTGGACACCTCTGTTTTATAGCTTCATAGCGTCTGGCGTCACGGCAGCTTTGTTTCCAGACAGACTGTTAAAGAATGCAGCCACAGACTGTAAAAAAAAGATGGATAATATGTCCCTACTTCATTCCACTGTAGAAAAGTGAAGCCAATATGTTCCTGTTATGGCCGGTGTCATCTTGCGCCAATGACGTCATTTGGCGCCCGAGTCTGTGCTGTAATGATCATGAGCTGGAGCTGCGTTATCAAAGTCCCACCCAAACTCCTGCAGAGCCAATTACAAGCACACAAACTTGACGCCATTCTTAGTGTTTATAGCATTAAATAACTAACAAAAACGTATTAGAGTGTGATAAGAAGTTTGAAAAATGCTGGAATCCATCTTGGGGAAAAATTAATTTGAAATCCCAGAGTATACTTTGTTTTTGTATACTTACAGTCGAACACGCAGCCTTTCAAAGTGTACTCCATTTAATAGCGTGCGGTGGTTAACATGTGCTCTAGAAAGCTTCATCTCTGTCCAGCGTCTGTAGTCTTTTATTGTGCTCCTGCTATTTTGTTGTTGTTCTGTGTTGTAGTTTTGTTTTCTACTGTTAAATGGTAGCCCAGGCCAGTGCTGCCACCTTGTGGAACAACTGATTAGTGCAAAACAAATCCAATGCACACTGGTAAGTTATAAGTAAGTGCAGTTACGGTACATTAACACAGGGCGTCAGCATGAACACTTGACGGAGGGCGAGGCTGAAGCATAGTGACAACAGCCAATCACATAACTTTTCTGGTGTTGCATGAACGTGATTGGCTAGTGTCTGCACTAGTATATTTGCATAAGCTGATCTGATTGGCTGGCGCCTACGTTGCCGATTAAAAAGGTAATACATTTTCGACTTCTGCCGTGAGCAACGCTAGTAACACAACACAATGGACCTTGGCAACACTTGACGTCACTCCATTCAAAGTTAAAGAGAGGCGTTGACGCTAACGGCCCATGCGAATACACTGTTACAAAAATCGGGTGGTGCGGTACAGTACGCGTGTAATATTCTGATGATGAAATTCTTGTCATGCGCGCTGAGCGCAAATCCTCAAGTGTAATTTGATATTTTTAGTTTGTCATTTACATGGAGAGGGCAGGCTTTTGACCTAATACTGCAGCCAACCACCAGATGGCGATCAAAATGTTTTGGCTTCACTAATTAGGACGTGAATGCAACCTGAATTCAACACACGTCTCCCAGAAATCCTGTCAGATGTCTACTTTGAAACTCTCGAAGTGTTATCAATTTTTTGTACCTTACGCATCAGATGTTCAGTTAGCGGTGTGTTGGTATGATGTCTGAGGCTGATGCTATTCAGGTAGCTAACACTATAAAATCAACATTAACTAAAGGCCTAGGTATACATCACTTTCCGTGTTCTGCTCCATCTTGTGCAATGTGTGCAAACCTAGTGGACCTTACTTTTCAAATGCTCAAATCGCTTGGACATTGCATTTTTTTCCCCAAACCCTGAAATGCAGCCGATACAGATTAAATTTTTTACCGCCTCCATAATGCTGAAACAAATACTAACCCTTGTTTATTTCCTAAATCCTAACCTTAAACTCAGTAGAGTATTGGCAGTGCATCCTGATAGCATTAGTCTCAAACTGGTCTGTCCAAGATATTCCCAATTCTGAACTCAATACGTGAAGTCTTAATGTTTCTTGACAGGTGATTGAGTTTACCAATGAAATTGGCTGTGGAGAGGGTTTTACTAATTGGACCATTGATTTTATGATGAATGAGAGAAATTGCAATGCCTGACATAAGTCCTGCCATCCAAAGAGTCAACTGACCAAAATCAGAACCTGGACTTTATGATAGTTTTTGATATTTGATGACAGCATCATGCAGCTGCTGTTGGTTGGTCTGATTGAAAATAGCTGTTTAAGTGCATTTCCAAGATGGCCGCCAAGCGAACTGCCTTGTCCTTTAAGATTTCGACAACATTTCCTGTGAACGGTCATAACAGTAGTTGGCCTAAAAAAGAAAACTGCCGTTTACGTCACTAATTGCCCCCTTGTGGCAGTGCTGAGAATGAAACAATACAAAAATAAATGAAAAAATAAATTCAATTAAATACAATACAATTAAGTATCTATAAGTGTTATCATTCACATGATATGACTTTGTGCTTATGTTTCAAAGTTAGATGGCTAACTACAATTAAATTGTTGAAGCTGACTTACTGTTGCTATAATCCAATTAAAGAATCCATTTTAAAGAGGAATTATTGTTTGTTTAGTTGACTGAGACAGATCTATTCTGGGCTCAGTCTGTTACTGTACTTGTTTTTCGGTATGCCAAGGCTGATTCACACAGGTATGTGCTGCCAAATTGGATTAACATCAGCAGATTTCTTAGCTGAGCAGGGAAGCTCTTCCATCTGTTGATGAGCGATCCAGAACTGTCACCATATTTGCCTTAAAAAGCACATTAATATGTTGTCATTAAAGCCATTAACTTTACACCGTTATACCTGATTTCCTGTCATCCCCAAATGCGAGTAAACAATCTCAAACCTGTGCAATGACATTCCTGTGTATTAAGAATAAACAGGATAAAGTATTTTAATATCAAATAAATTACACACTTGTTTCTCGTTTTAAAGCTCCTTGTGTTGTCGCATTTATAAGCTCATGGTTTGCCTTCATGCCATGTCATAGCTCTCTAAACATGCTGGATTTCAGATTTCTTTCATATGCCTCAAACAAAAACCATTGGTTATGCTGTGGGACTTACTGTACAGAACACAATGTGTTAGCTTCACACAGGGCTCTAATTTATGGATGTGTGCTATAAAATCACTCATACATCAATAAAAATTCTGCCCACTCAGGTCCATTAGTCTTTTACGTTAACATGAAAAGGCATTTACAAGCCATTTTACTTCTGTTACATCTTCCATGACAAATTTCCCGGTGAGACATTCAATGAAAGAGAGAGAGAGGGAAATCTAAGACTTGATTATGTCCATCAGAAACTGATTAGATTGTGGCTGAAATGCCTGGTTGGTGGTTCATTTTAGTGCCATTTTAGTGGCATCAATGTTACTGGTTAAGCCAAAACCATTAAAGGTAAATAAATAATATGCAGTATTATGCCTGTATGCATGTTTTTATACGGATGACATAATCTGAGAATATTTGTTTTCTATTTGAATTGGTTCATTTAAAAGTAGACATTTCACTCTCTATAGAGATATTGTTCATGTCTGTAAGGCAAGCATACACAGACTTTCGAATTTCCACGTTCAAGTTAACAGAGACCGAGATGGCAGAAAGCGCATCCTGTTTGCTTGAATTATTTTACAAAAGCGCAACGTTTCGTTGTTATTGTGAGTGCACACAAATAAATGTAGAGTCTTTACAGATTCGAAAGATGTATTACTTTTATCTGTATGACCAAAAATGCTGAGCAAGTGACTGTGACTAAGCGACTAATAAAAGTTTGGTCGACCAAACCTCTTCTCGTCAACTAATAGTTAACTATTAGAGGTCATCCCTAATATTTTCCTTCATGTCCTATTTTCAGACATCAGAATAACATAATTCTTGGTATTTTAATGTGACATGGTATAACAAGCAGTGTTGGGGGTAATTACAAGTAACGCAAGTTACGTAATATTATTACTTTTTCTAAGTAACTTGTAAAGTAACGTATTACTTTTTAATTGACAAGAAAATATCTGAGTTTGTTTTTTCAAATAAGTAACGCTAGTTACTTTTCCCCCCATTTATTGATTAAAAGCTCTCCTTTCTCCATGTTGAGAGAAATCGGGAGTAAGATGTTTGTTCTAGAATAAATGTGAACATGCATTAATTCATCTCACTCACCAAAAAGTATTCCTCGAAATGAATAAAAACAGTGAAATTCAACTCAGAATATGACGCAAACCTTCAATAATTAAATGTTAAATAATACAATTATCCTTTATGCATTTAATACCATTTTATTAACCGATGTCTTTGCTGCCGACCTTCGATGATCTAATTCAACCATACTAATAAGCAAAAATTACTCAAGATAATCTAACATTTGTTTTCCTTTTTTTATTGCTGTTGAGTTTTTTCTTCTGCGGTCTACTGTACAGACATGAATTTACGTTTCTCAAAGCCTGAGGCTTTTTGGTGTGAAAAGGCTTTTACATTTGCCAAAAATAGAACTTTTTATATTGAAAACAAAGAATCAAGCCCTGCCCAGATTTAAAAGTACCGTAATTAGTTACTTTTTTAGGGAGTAACTCAATATTGTAATGCATTACTTTTGAAAGTAACTTTCCCCAACACTGATAACAAGTACATCTTTGTCTGTCAAAATGAACTTTGCAATATTTTATATATTTATAGATGTTTTTTAATTGTTAGCACTTTTGTGATAAGACAGTTCAGTACTGACAGGGAGTGAAGTGGAAGAGAGAGAAGTGCCGGTCTGCCTGCCGGGACTCGAACTTGGGACGGCCAAAGCGCAATTGTGCTATATGTCAGTGCACTGCCCACAAGATTATTGGCATAATTAACATTTTTAATTAAGGGAATGTATGTTACTCAGACATTCATTGCTACAGTGGTACTTAACACGTCTGTAACATTGCTGCAGAAATAATCAGGCTTTTGGTGTTATTCATGGTCTGTTGTTTAAAATGTATTTTTAATGTTCGATGGTTGAAGCATAAGTAAAATAACCTCACTGTAGTATTTGAAAATGCTTTTTACTACGTTCATAAGGCAAATCAGTGGTTTGTTTACAGCCTAATGTAGCCTAAAATGACTCCCATAATTTGCACAAAGCGTCAGGAGGCGTAGAAATAAAGGCGGACAGTTGAATCTTGTCAGAACATTAGTGTGGTTTTATTATGTTCACTTGATAGCCAGCAGCTACTGCAAAAACAGCGATGATTAAATTTTTATTGGAGGACTCATAGGTTAAAAATGATTAATAAAAATTGCCCTAATTTAAAAACAGGTGCTAAAACCACTGCTAGCAAAAAGTAAACATCTTTTGCCTCTTTGTCTTTCATAGACACTCTCATAATCTCACATATTTCTAGTCATCGCCGTTAAAATGACACTATTTCCCAGAGCAGCTCGTTATTCAAGTGTCGCAGTGGCGCTTTCAAGTTTTCTGAAAGAACTCCCACGACTTTCTCTCTAACCGTGGGCGCTTTGTCAGATTTTGTTCCCCTTTTTTCGCTGTGGGCGCTTTTTTCTGAGAAATTCAAAAGAAAATGTGCGTTTCATCCCTCTGTTTGCTACTTCGCTCGATTACAGCGACAGACAAGAGCGACAGATGATATACAGCTGAGCTGACCTCATTACATCCACCTCTGACCGCGTCAGTGATATCATTAGGAGAAGAGCCGAAAACAGGATCCAGGGCTCAACACTCATGACAAAGTGCTTTATTCACTTCAGTTAATTTTATAACAGTCACAGACTGCTTAAACATGTCTTTGCATTTATAGTGTTTAGTTGTAGGAACTTTAATAATTCAGAGCATACATTACATTATTGTATCGTTTTACTATAACTAAACTGAACTGAGTAGGGAAACAGTAATTTGATAGACCAAACTCTGATGAGCACATAGTTACACTCGAACAATAATAATGCCAGATCCAGTCGAATTCGTGCGCATGCGCAGAAAGGGGGGGAGGAGTCGCTGAAAAAAGGTGAATGGCTCTTATGGCTGGCTAGCTAATCAGATGGAAAAAAAACATATTAAAACGTTCCCGAGTGTGAATTTTACCACAGTACATGTGTTGTAAAGCCTCCATAAGGATTTTATGATTGAAAGCATCTCTGTTTGCGTATGCGTTGCTCTGTAAGCTGAGAGCGATAAGAGTCGTTTCCTCTGATCTCATGAGGTTTTAGCATGCTAGCATGCCCTCTGATTTTATATCTCTCCTGAGCGCCGATATCGACCCCAGTTCTCCTAAATCGCTCTATTCCAAAGGTAAGAACGCGTTTTTATAATACCAAATCCTTTCTTCATTCATTCAGAGATGATTTCGTCTTTACATTGACGTTGGTTGTGCATAAATATGAGGAATTGCTAACGTCACTTAGCACGAGTGGAGAGCACACGCTAGCGGTGTGTATTTATAAACGTGTGTATATGTCTGTATGCCCATATGTATGAGTCAATGGGAGTCTGTGTGTGTGTGTCTATATATAAATGCGTGCGTGTGTGTGTGTTTAAGTGTGTGTGTGAGAGAGAGGGAGGGAGTGGGTGTGTGTTTGTTTACCTTTACACACATTTTAAGTGACTCGTGGCTCCGAGACAACCAAGATTTGTTGTCTAACACCAAAAACTATTTCAGACACACTGCAGGTGTTTTATGCTCACTGGCTTTTATGTGCTATAAATGTTGGACTGGTGCCATGGTGGATGATGCCATATGCAGAAACTGATCCTCAGCTATTATAATTAATATTTCATCTGCCAATTACAAAACATTCAGCTTGACAGCTAACATGCTGACACGTTGACTTGTCATATTAGAAGGTAAGCACATAATTGGCTGATGTGACCGTATGATGTTCCTGTGTTGATGTGATGTAAATAGACTGAAAGTTTGTGGCTTATGTACAATAAGCCCGTTATTTGTAATGTTAATGATTTAAGATGGATACAGTTACAGTCACCTTTCGGTAAGCCACTGGGAAGTGGGTTTACATGCAGATTATAAATTGAATTATTTTTATCAAACATATTAAACATGCAGTACTATTGTTACTCGTCCACTGTTTTGCGATACAGACTTGGATGACACTTTAAATCATGCATTTTGGTGAGTAGAGGCATGCTATTACTTTTCTAAGTGACTTTTTTGTCTTAGGACCGCAAAACATTAAAAAAGTCTCACTGACTTTTTTTTTTTTGCTTTTACAAAGCAGCCTTAAGCCTATTTACACTGAAAATGATTACTAATATCAGTAACTAGAGGGCGTTTACACATCATTTTCAACTAAAAATGGAAAATGTTTTTTATGCATTTTTGCTGTTAATTTAAAAACGCAACCTATTAAAAGCAGTTTCCAGAATGCAACTTTTTGAAAACAGTGGGTTGTCTTTTCTAGGGCTGTCATGATTCCTCGATTCAATTCGTGTACTCGATTGCCTTTTGCCTGTGTCGAGTAACCAGCAAAATACTGGAAGTGGTGCATTTCACCGACGAGAATCCGTGAAGGCCCCTATGAGTCAGTTTTATTTTTTTTCAAATTTATTTATTTATTTTTTCTGTTTTACTTTTTTTTTTT
>JAHKKF010484134.1:0-26502 GCA_019740295.1 Labeo calbasu | reverse complement strand
AAAGAGGAGCACTTTTACTTTTACTGGAGTAATATTTTATTATACGTATCTGTACTTTTACTCAAGTACTCAGCTTGTGTACTTTGTCCACCACTGTTCCTAATGAATTTCTTTGATACAAATAGCATTTTCTTATTGGTCACATGTCCCTGATTGTATCTAACATGGTTTTGTAATTCCCATTAAAAAAAAAATAAGCAACTTTTCGGTCAACTGCAGTACACAAAATCACAGAATATCCACCAGGCACTCATATCGTTATAGGAGAACTATGTTTTACAAAAACATAGTAGTGAACATATACCCCCACCTTCATCTACACAGTTAAAGAGATTAATTCAAAAAGATTTCCTCAAATAGTACATTTTTATATCATAATTTCCTGTGTGACAGGACTGACTGTGGCGTGACAAGACTGATATGGGAAGCCAAACAACCCAAATGTGGGACGAAACAGCGCGGTATTAAATTGCTCGCGCCGCGCTGACATGACATGTGCGAGGCTCTACGGCGCAGGGAAAACGTGTTTGCTAGCGCCACCCTATGGGCAGCGCGGCGCAAACTAATCTCACCAGCCCTGACCAATTTAAACAGCGCAGCGCAAACCAATACAACACCGCGCTGTCTCGTCCCACTTTTGGTGTTTATCAGCGCCGCGCTGCCCATTGGGTGGCGCTAGCAAACACGTCCTCCCTGCGCTGTCGAGTCGGTCGCGCGGCTCGACAGGTCACAGGTCACAGGTCAGCGCGGCGCGAGCACTTTAATACCGCGTTGCTTCGTCCCACATTTGGGTTGTTTGGCTTCCCATAATCCAGTGCTGAAACAGAGGGGTTTCATGACCCTTTACGGACTCAGATACGGTATTGACAACGGTATTCTGCTGCTGTGTGAACGTGGCCACACACACACACAATCTTACAACCTTTAAAAATATGAACAGAATAAGAACAAGCAGAACAGGAGAAGAGTTTTGATTAGAAATAATTTGGGGTGAGGTTTAGGTCTTTAATTTTTCCATTTTATTCATATGGCTCAGTTTTTGATAATAACACAAACCCTGAAGCAAGAATTGAAGCTCAAAATTATAAATTAAGTTTATTTAAAAAATAAAGAACACATTTTCTTTACCACAGGCATAGCAATAACATTAATGAGCGGAAGACCAGATCTGAACAACTACAAACTCTCAAAAGAAGGGAAATTTTAACACTGATCTGTAAATCGCTGACTATAGCTCTAATAACATTGAGCTACCGGTCCACTGCACGACTGTTTGGTAAGACTAACCTGATCAGGCTAGACCAAAATACTTAGAGAGGAAATAAAAAGATCTGCAAAGTTAACAGCTGCCCAAACACTGAACTGAATGTACGATAAGAGGAACTATCTAAAAAACGAAAACACATCTAAACCATCACAAACACAGTATCAGTATCTGCTGGTGGAGATTGTTCATCTGCAGTATATTGAAAAAGAAGAAGCTGTAATTAAATACTGTACCATGACCTCTAAACCACTGATGAAATATGATTAAACTAAGGTTAATTAACATTTCCTGATCTTCTGTTACTTTATTTTATTTTTTCAATACATCCTATAAATCTGAATTATAGCCACCTTGTTTATCCAACTGAGGAACAAGTCATTTAACTTTGGACATTAAATGAAATATGATCTTTTAAAATCATACTTAATATGACATCTTTATAATTACAAGTTTAATGTATTTGTACCTAAACCTGGCCTAACTGGCCACAATAACTAAATCTTTGTACAGATAGATTTTTTTTTTCATTATATATTAAATATTTAACTGAGATTATTGTAGAAAACGCTTGATTTTAACATAATTAGGCAACACAGACAACCACAGATAATGAACTACGTGTCTGAATATGAAGAGGTAAAATCTGTCAAAAGATTTCAGAATAGTGCAAAGAGTCAGGCATTTACTGAAAATGTACTACATGATTGACTGCTCTATTACTGATTCACTTCTGCTCAAATCGTTTTGAGTCTCTCAATCCACAACATCTCAACTGCCAGCTAGACTGTAGTCAAATATACTTTCACAGGTCAACACGTATACACGTCCTTACACAACCCTTAAGAGCATTTCAGGCTATTTATGGCTTCAAGCCAAACTACACTGACAACAGACACCTTAAATTAAAAATAAACATGCATATACACCTTAGATAAAAAAAAAAAAAATCTCATGTGACATACCTAATAATTACTGATAACGTAACATATGGGGAAAAAAGTCAGGGTTACATTACAGGTAGAAATGGATGGAAGCAGAATCAGTTGTTGTTCTCTTTGGTGGTTATGGTAACAAGTTGCTTAGCAGCCTTGGCGATGTCATAAGCACACTGGATGACCTGCTGGGTGACCAACTGCACGTCTGCTGCAGGGCAGCTCTCTAGAGGAGACGCTTTCTTACACTCACTCTGTAGCCGGTTCGCACTGGACGTTAATAATCGCAAAGAGCTCCTCACCGTCTCAAAGCGGGGTCTCTGTGGACAAAAGTGAAAATATAGAAATGAGTATACACAAAATACATTTAGACTATATACAGTTGAAGTCAAAAGTTCATAATCTGCAAAATGGCAAATACTTTACCAAAATAAGAGGGATCATACAAAATGCATGTTATTTTTTATGTAGTACTGACCTGAAGAAGATATTTCACAATAAAGACATTTACATATAATCCACAAGAGAAAATAATAGTTGAATTTATAAAAAAAATTACCCGGTTCAAAAATTTACATACACTTGATTCTTAATACTGTGTTGTTACCTGAATGATCCACAGCTGTGTTTTTTTTAGTCCCTTGTTCGTTCTGAACAGTTAAACTGCCCGCTTTTCTTCGGAAAAAACATTTTTGTAGTTTTTCAGCATTTTTATGTATTTGAACCCTTTCCAACAATAACTGTAAGATTTTGAGATCCATCTTTTCACATTGAGGACAACTGAAGGACTCATATGCAACTATTACAGAAGGTTCAATCACTCACTGATGCTCCAGAAGGAAAAAAATGATGCATTAAGAGCCGCAGATGTAAACTTTTAAACAGAATGAAGATGTGTACATTTTCCTTATTTTGCCTAAATATATATATATGTTTTCCATTTAGTACTGCCTTTCAGAAGCTACAGAAGATGTTTCCCAGAAGACAAAATAAATGAAATTTACCCTGATCTTCAAACGCAAAAAAGTTTTCACCCCCCAGCTCTTAATGCATCATTTTTCCTTCTGAAGCATCAGTGAGTGTTTCAACCTTCTGTAATAGTTGCATATCCCTCAGTTGTCCTCAGTGTGAAAAGATGGATCTCAAAATCAAGGGGACTCATGAACCACTATCACTACACAAAAAAAAGCTGTGGATCATTCAGGTAACAACACAGCATTAAGAATCAAATGTATGTAAACTTTTGAACACGGTCAATTTTATAAATTCAACTATTATTTTCTCTTATGGACTATATGTAAACATATTTTTTGTGAAATATCTTATTCAAATCAGTAATAAACTGACTTCAAATGTAGTTCAAGACTTGGGTAACTACTCATATATATATATATATATATATATATATTTTAGTGAATAATACATAAAATTAAAATAAACTATTTAAATAACAAATAATAACAACAACAATTTATATATAAATAATTTATGAATAATATTTTATTAAATATGTGATATTTATTTTATCAAAAATAGCTGAATTGAATTTAACTGAATTGAATTGTGGATCAAAACTTCACTCACTACTAAATATACGACCTAAATATATGTCCAAGAAAGTATTTGGACGCTTAAGCCACACTTAAAGGGACAGTGCACCTAAAAATTAAAATTCAGTAATTACTCACCCTCATGTCATTCCAAATTCATAAGACACACAAAATAAGATATTTTTGATGAAATTCAAGAGCTTTCATAGACAACAACACAACTACCACATTCAAAGCCCAGAAAGGTAGTAAGGACATTGATAAAATAGCCCATGTGACATCAGTGGTTCAATTGTAATGGTATAAAGCTACAAGAATACTTTTTGGGCACAAAGAAATAAAAAATAACGACTTTATTCAACAAATTTAAAACATTTGTTCATGAGAGTAACATGACGAAGAGAAGAAATTGTTATTTTGGGGGGTTTTCGCACACAAAAATTATTCTTGTAGCTTCATAGCATTAAGGTTGAACCACTGATGTCACATGGACTATTTTAACAATGTCCTTACTACCTTTCTGGACCTTGAGCATGGTAATTGTGTGGATGTCTATGCAGAGTGAGAAAACTCTTGGACTTCATCAAAAATATCGTAATTTGTGTTCCGAAGATGAACAAAGGTCTTATAGGTTTGGAACGATATGAGGGTGAGTAATTAATGACAGAATTTTCATTTTTGGATGAACTATCCCTTTAAATTGATCAAAAATCTAGTGATTAAAATATATATATATATATATATATATATATATAGACAGAATAAATAGAATCAATTAAAATCAACGTATTTAAATAATAATAAAAATAATAATAATAAATCAATTATTATACCAATTTTTTATTGCATTCATAAAGTTTGGTAAAATAAAAAAATGCAAACCTTGGGGAACAGGGCAGCCATTTCATTCACAGCCACATGTATTCTTTCTGCGCAGGGTATAAAGCTATTGGAGGAGAAAATGATAGATACTGTATTAAAAAAAAAAACATCAGAGTTTGAAGAGTGAAATGTAAGATAAACAATCAAAGGGTAAAACTTTAAAGGCCTGTTCACACCAACAATGACACTGTAAAATTAATAGCAGAGTTTGCACTGTTACAATAACGACACAGAGGAACATCATCATTGGAATCACTTTCAAAAGATTTTTTTCTCAGTTAATGAATAATAAAACCACTGACAGCCAATCAGAATTCATCCTGCTTTAAGGAGCTTGAGCATTTGCAGTAGCTGATAACAACTACAGCACACACTAAAGTGAATTTTATTGTGTTTTGTTTGGATTGTAATATAGTTATCGCTATAGTTAGTAGATGTGAATGGGCCTTAAAGCTGGACATTTACCCTTTCATGGAAAATACAATTTGTCCATAATATTATGCTGTATACAGATATTTTTGCGTCTTTTAAAAATACCTTTTGTTGAATAGTAGTGATTTTTATCCCACTCTGACATATCACAGTTTGCAGAAAAATTACAGATTTATAAGAAAATGTGTTGCAGTAAATTGTTATAATTTCTGTGCAAAAATCCACCAAAAAACATGCAGATTTGTTTAAAAACGTTAGTTGTGGAGCAGATGTGATGCACCCCAGTGCTAATACATTTTTAAGCGGGTAAAACATCTTTTAAAAAAATTGAGTATTATCTTTAAAACCACACAGCTTATTTTGCAATGAAATACAAACCGGTGCAAAACAGAAAGGTCAAAAGTTAGATGGATGTCAGTACAAAGCCTTTTCCTAAAAGAGAAACCAAGTGAACCAACATGAGTTCCTGCAAATAAAGGTGAAGTTTAGAAGACAACGCAAAGTGACACAAGCCTTCGGCATTAAACAGTAGCGATCATGCTTATTCCATTCATGTTCAGATTAGTGGGTTATGAAGTTATGAAGAGAGAGGTAGAGGTAGACACTGTGCCTGTGAGGCAGGGACAGAGGCCAGAGTACCAGGAGGCAGGGTTGTTGGGGTTGGCTGGGTGGGGAGCTCTTAGGCCGAGGGACTGCATGGGAGACGGGGGCTTGTCTGCCCAAGGCACCAGTGTGCTGAAACAACCCAGACTGTGTCTCAGTCTGCGGACACTCTCCCTCTGTTCACATGGTGCACTGGTGAGGAAAGAGACAGATCGGGACCCAAACAGAGCGTGGCCCCCGATGGGACAGACCCCAAATGATGAACACAGACAATTGAGAACAGACAGAAAATGGAGAAGGTATGAATGGAGGAACTAATTCAACGGATGGGAAAGAAGTGATTTTCATAAACAGCCATTTTCCATGGACAGGGTACAAAAAAACCATATTATGTATTTAATATATAAATATATACATAAAGTTGAGGTCAAAAGTTTACATACACCTTGCAGAATCTGCAAAATGTTAATTATTTTACCAAAATAAGAGGGAGCATACAAAATGCGTGTTATTTTTGTATTTAGTACTGACCTGAATAAGATATTTCACATTAAAGACATTTACATATAATCCACAAGATAACATTGTAGTTGAATTTATAAAAGTGATGCCGTTCAAAAGTTTACATACACTTGATTCTTAATACTGTGTTGAATCCACAGCTGTGTGTGTTTTTTTTTTTTTTCGTGATAGTTGTTCATGAGTCCCTTCTTTGTCCTGAACAGTTAAGCTGTCATGTCCTTCAGGTCTCACACATTCTTTGCTTTTACAGCAATTTTGTGTATTTGAACCCATTCCAACAATGACTGTATGATTTTGAAATCTTTTCACACTGAGGACAGCTAAAGAACTCATATGCAAAATTTATAGAAAGTTCATTTGCTCACTGATGCTCCAGAAGGAAACACGATGCATTGAGAGACGGGGGTGAAAACTTTTGGAATTTGAAGATCAGAGTAAATGTAACTTAGTTTGTCTTCTGGGAAACACGCAAGTATCTTCTGTAGCTTCTGAAGGGCAGTACTAAGTGAAAAAAATATGATATTTAGGCAAAATAAGAAAAATGTACCTTCTTCATTCTATTCAAAGGTTTACACCCCTGGTTCTTAAAGCATAATTTTTTCCTTCTGAAGCATCAGTGAGCGTTTGAACCTTCTGTAATAGTTGCATATGGGTCCCTCAGTTGAACTTTGTATGATCTCTCATATTTTGGTAAAATTAACATTTTGCAGATTCTACAAGGTGTATGTAAACTTTTGACTTCAACTGTAAACTGTTCAAAAGTTTGGGGTCAGTAAGATTTTTAAAAAACGAAATTAATAGTTTTATTCTGCAAGGACAGTAAACTGATAGTGAAGACATTTATCATTTTACAAAAGATTCCTATTTTAAATAAATGCTGTTCTTTTCCTCTTTTTATCAGTTTTTAACACTGATCATAAGAAGAAATGCTTTTTGTCCTAATTAACGTATTAGAATGATTAATGAAGGACTTAATGAAGACTTAAATTCAGCTAGAATAAATTACATTACATAAATTACAAATAAATTCAAATAGAAAAGTTATTTTAACGTATTTTAACTATATTGTTTTAATTTTTCACAATAATACTCTTTTTATTAAATAATATAAAACAAACATTTCAATGGCAACATATATATAAATTATTACAATTATTATAAATTCAGTATCATTATAAATATATAGTGTATATAAATAAAGATGACAAATGTAGACTAAAACTACTATACTTGACTTGGAGATTGGCTTATGTTTTCCATATGTATCTGTTTTATCTTTTTTCTCTTATTATAACTTGATGATTTGCAGTCAAAACTAAAATTTGTGAAAAAAAAACAGTTACAGTTAATGCTTTAAATAGATTCAATATATTAAATTAAAATTATCTCATCTTTTGCTCATCCTCATGTCATGCAAAACCTGTATGAGTTTCTTTCTTCTGTGGAACATCGAAGATGTTATTTTGAAGAATGTTGGTGACCAAACAGTTTGGTCACCAACAATCTTCAAAACATCATCTTTTAAGTTCCACAAAAGAACGAGAAACAGGTTTAGAACGACATGATGGTGAGTAAAAGACGAGTTTACATATTTTGGAGGACTATCCTTTAAAGAATTAGAGACAACGATGACAGATTTCTTGATTTTTGGGTCAACTATCCCCTTAAATTAAATAATGCAAACACAATTTGTAGCCTACTCATGGAAAGTGCCAATGATTTACATGTGAAATTGTTAAATAATGGCCAGAAGTTAACAAAAGGAAGAAGGGAATTGAATGACTTCAGATTTTTTGCTGCCATATATGATGATGGAAGAAATAGGAGATGGGAGATGTTGACATTGAATGTCTTCTCACCTCTCATGCTTGTTCTCCTGCGCAGCCCTCAGCAGTTCCTGGATGTTCTTGGTGATCTGCTCTGTTTTACGGATGACGTCTTCAGTGCTGGGCAGACTGGGGTCGGGCTCACATTCGTGATCATCCAGCTCGGGTATAGAGCCGCTCTCCCCCATCCAGCCGCTGCTGCGCAGACGACATCTACGGCCAAAGCTGCAGGGAGGGAGGAGGTAATATAAATGGAACTAAGGCGTCAGGGATGAGTAATGCTTGATGCACGGTTACTTGATGCCTTTAGAGCATCATTAGCCTGTTTCCTCACTTTACTTGGCTAAAAGCAGAGGACAGGCAGTTCTTATTTTCAGAGGGAAAAAAGGCTGGTTTTGTTTGCCAGCAGGACTTTGAGACAGCAGTTATTTCAGGTCATAAAAAGAAAAGTGGACACGTACCCAGAGTCGTCCAGATCAGATTCGTTAACAGTGTTATCATAGTCACCATCAGACACACTGCTCTGCTTGTCAAATCTGGAGGCCTGAAGAGACAGGAAAGAATACAGTAAAAGAACACGTGACGTCACAAAATGCAATGAAATTGCCGACGATGGACGATGTCTGGTGGTTCATATGAAATAAACTAATTCAACTGAACAATTTGCATTAATTGAATAGCTGGCAGAGTATAAGCAAGCTTTTAGCATTAGATTCATTAGATATACCAGGCGTTAAACTCTGAAAAGCATCACAAGGTGTGAAATCCTGAGGCGAGCAAACAAATTAGTTTTAGTAGAGTCTTTAAATGTGGTTAAAAAAAGCCATTATTTTTTCCATATGTTTGATGGATGGCCACTGTTATACAGTGTGCTTTGGATGCTGGTATCTAACATGGCGTTAAAGGGATAGTTCACCCAAAAAAGAATATTACCCCATGATTTACTCTAACTCAAGCCATTCTAGGTGTATATGACTTAATTTTTTCAGACAAATACAATCAGAGTTATATTAAAAGATGTCCTGACTCTTCCAAGCTTTACAATGGCAGTGAATGGGTGTTGAGATTTTGAAGTCCAATAAAGTGCATCCATTCATCATAAAAAGTGCTCCACACAGCTCTTGGGGTTTAATAAAGGCCTTCTAAAGTAAATCAATGCATTGGTGTATGAATAATATCCATAACTAAAACTTTATAAACCGTCATCTTCCGCGGATGACGTGGGACGAAGGTTTAGCACAAGCTAAGGTTGCAAAATGCTAGTCTCTTGAGAACCAAGTTCTGTTTACAACAAAGGAAAACCAGTATTCTCTTGGCTTATATTGAAATCCTCCAAAATTTCTCTTTACAAGTCCTCATTTTGTACTTCTAATTCTCAAATGGCGTTTTGTTTTTCTCTCTTCTCCATGCTTCCGTGTTTGTCACTTCTCACTCGAGCTTATGCTACGCCTTTGTCCCACGTCATTCATTGGAATGACACTCTCTCGTGAACACGCATATACGTCAGAAGCTAGAAATTTTAATTATAAAGTTTTATATATGTATATTTTTCTCACATAAATGCATCGATTCACTTCAGAAGGCATTTAATTAACCCCTGGAGTCATATAGAACACCTTTATGATGGATGGATGCACTTTATTGGACTTTAAAATCTCAACACCCATTCACTGCCATTATAAAGCTTGGAAGAGCAAGGACATTTTTTTTTAATATAACTGATTGTATTTGTCTGAAAGAAGAAAGTCATATACACCTAGGACGGCTTGAGGGCGAGTAATTTATATGGTAATTTTTGGGTGAACTATCCCTTTAATACCAAGGTCATGGTTTTGACTACTAGCAAGCACATATGCAAAATATTGCACTACTTTTTAATTTTTTTTTTTTTTTTAAAGAAATGAATACTCCAAGGATGTATTAAATTGATTAAATAGATCAAAAGTGACAATAAAGACTTCTACTGTTACAACAAATATATATGTCAAATAAAAGAAATGTATTTAAAATGTTAACTTTCTATTTAGTCATTCTATTTTAAGTCACTGGATCCTATTTACTGCCATTATATGACTGACAGACTGCAACTGTTTGAGTTAAAAATCTTCGTGTTCTACTGAAGAAACAAAGTTACCTACATCTTGGATGCCCTAGGGGTAAGCAGATAAACATCAAATTTTCATTTTTGGGTGAACTATCCCTTTAAATTTATGAAGCTACGAGGTGTGTATTCTTATGACCACACATCGAAGACTGACAGTGAAGAGAAGAAACTGTTAAATAAAGTCAATATTTTGGTTTTCTTTGCACACAAAAAGTATTCCTGTAGCTTCATAAAATTATGGTTAAACCACTGATGTCACATGAACTATTTTAACAATGTGCTTGCTATCTTTCTGGGCCTTGAACGTGTCAGTTGCATTGTTGTCTATGCAGGGTCAAAAAGCTCTCTGATTTCATCAAAAATTTCTTAATTTGTGTTCTGAAGATGAACAAAGGTCTTACAAGTTTAGAACAACATGAGGCTGAGTAACTAATGACAAAAATTTCATTTTTGGGTGAACTATCCCTTGTAGTCCAGTGGATAGGTCATCCTTGTTTTGAAGCAATGACCAGTGGATGCAAAAACTAAATTAGCTATTAAACAACTCGTGTGTCCTCAGGGGTTAAACTCAGGGTTACAATTAAATCTAGGTCATGGCCCAGATCAGTGTATTCCTTCACAGTGCAGTAAAGCATTTACAGTAAAGATATTTGACAGTCCCACTGGAGCATGACTCACTGTGCTGAAGTATAATGAGGTAATGGGGTAAGATGACAGCAGTGCTCTGACATTAATAAATTACTGTTACTGTATCAATTTCTTGTCACGATGCTCGATGGAGAACCACCACATGATGTCGGAATAATCAAAAGAATGTTCCATTGAACACACTCACAATCAGTTGTTTGTGTTTGTGCTTTCATAGACAGGTACAGTTGAGGTCAAATGTTTACACCCCCCTTTGAGAATCATTAAAAATGTTATTTTACCAAAATAAGAGGGATCTTAGAAAATGCATGTTATTGTTTATTTAGTACTGACCTGACTAAGATATGTCATATAAAAGATGTTTACATATAGTCCACAAGAGAAAATAATAGTTGAATTTATAAAAAAAAAAATGACCCTGTTTAAAAATATACATACACTTGATTCTTAATACTGTGTTGTTATCTGAATGATCCACAGCTGTGTTTTTTTTTTGTTTTGTTTTGTTTTGTTTTGTTTAGTGATAGTTGTAATAGAGTCCCTTGTTTGTCCTAAACAGTTAAACTGCCTGCTGTTCTTCAGAAAAATCTTTCAGGTCCCACAAATTCTTTGGTTTTTCAGCATGTGTGTTTCTGAACCCTTTCCAACAATGACTATAGGATTTTGAGATCCATCTTTTCACACCGAGGACAACTCATATGCAACTATTACAGAAGGTTTAAACGCTCACTGATGCTTGAGCCATGGGGTAAAAACTTTTTGAATTTGAAGATCAGGGTAAATTTAACTTATTTTGTGTTCTGGAAAAAAATGAAAAAGTTTTCACCCTCAGGGTGATTAAAAAGATTAAGAAATTGAACAGCTGAATTTAATTGTCAGATCAATTAAAAAAAAAAAAAAAAACCTTAATCATTGTCATGCTAAATATTCACAGACAAAATGTGGCTCTCCAAATGCTAAATAGCCCCAAACAAGGGCCTAAATGCACACACACACTCGGTTACAACAGAAACACTCAAATATGGCTGTAATCGTCACACTCAAATGTAAACAAGCTTATCCTGCTCATTTACATATTACTGTTTTACTATTGTGTATTTCTTCTTTCTACTCTCAGCCCAGAGCATGTAGCATTGCAAGTCATCCTGAAGAAATGTGTGAGCAGCAGCAGCGGACAAGCTTGAGCAGTGCACCCTGGGATTGAAGACAAGCTATGAAATGTATGTGCTATATGAGAATGATGGTGATAATGAAGGCAGATATACGTATCATTTGAAAACAGCAGCCCCCGGAGGGTTGGCGGAGGGACCGTTCATGCACGGTGATGCGTGGAGCACAACAAGTGTAAGAGGAAAAGGGATGGATGGGAGTTGAGGAGGCAGAGGATGAGTTTGTGAAGGAGGGTGGAGAGGCGGCAAAAGTTTCCGGGAGCTTTCGTCCGGTCTCGCGAGGAACGGAGCACGCGAGGATGTATTTAACCCTTTGCACAGTTTCATCCCTCAAACAGGACGGGGAGGATGAGGAGGAGGAGGGGAGGAAGGGGAGGGAAGAGGAGGTGGCCACAAACAAACCCTTTGCGATCTAGAAAGGGGTGCAAATAATACTTAAGAGAGAGAATGAAAGATTCATGATAAAGAAAATGCAAATTTCTTAAAATGCTTGGCCATGATGGAGAGCCTTGGCTAGAGAACAAGAAGTATCTTTCACTTGATGTTAGTAACAATCTAATAAAAAAGTAGTTAGTCAGTAGTAATAATTTAGTAGGTAAAGGTTCAATTCTTTACCATTAATATAGAAACTATCATGAAATTGCATTGACCTTTAGTAATAATAAATTAATTATTATTAATTTATACACACTACCATTTAAACGTTTGAGGTCGGTAAGATGTTCTGTTCATCAAGGTTCCATTTATTTGATTAAAAATATAGTAAAATAGTAACTTTGCATTACAAATTATTAAAATAATATTATTAATAAATGTTTTCTACTAGAATACAATTTTATAATGCATTTAATCCCTATGATGGTAAAGCTGAATTTTTAAACTCATTACTCCAGTCCAAATCATTCTATTATGCTGATTTGCTGCTTAAGAAATATTTGTCATTGTTGAAAACTGTTGTTCTGCTTAATATTTTTGTGGAAACCATGATGCGTTTGTTTTCAAGATTCAATGACGAATAGAATATTCAAAATAACAGCATTAATTAGAAATAGAAATCTTAAAAAATAAATAAATTAATTAATAATAATAATAATAATAATAATAATAATAATAATAATAATTTATTGTCCAATTTAAACAATTTAATGCACTCCTTCCAAAAGTATTAATACTATAATAAATTATAATATTAATGAAATATTAATAATTATTACACTACCAGTTAAAGGGTTTTGGACAGTAAAATTTGTTATTTAAAAAAAAAAAAATCTCTTCTGCTCACCAAGCCTGCATTTATTTGACCCAAAGAACAGCAAAAACTGTACAATTCTGAAATATTTTTACTATTTAAAATAACTTTTTTCCATTTGAATATATTTTAAAATGTAATTTATTCCTGTGATTTTAAAGCTGAATTTTTAGCATTGTTACTCCAGTCATATGATCTTTCAGAAATCATTCTATTCTGATTTGCTGTTCAAGTAACATGTATTATTATTATTATTATTATTATTATTATTATTATTATTATTATTATTATTATATTGAAAATTTTTTGTCTTAATTTTACTTACCCCAAACTTTTGACTGGTAGTGTACATCAAAACATTATAAACATTTAATATTAGTTATTTGTGATGAACACTCATGAAGTTTTATGGAACCCAGCACAAATCTGGTGTTAAATAATAATGACTGATGAATGAAGAACATCTGCAACATCTGCATGCATTGGAAAATAATCAGTATCATTAATATGCAGTAAAAGCAATGAAAAGGCATAGAGTTAAGACATTTTTTTAATATCAACACTCAAAAGGTCAGTGAAAAAGTGAATAAGGAAATGAAATAGGAACTTACATTGTAAAAAGACAACTGAAAATAAAATACTGGGCATTTTACATCAAGATTATACTGCATTTTGTGAGCTAGAGTAACTGTGACATGTAGAAAAGATACTTTTATGGTTTCAAACAATATAAAAAACAAATGAAGTGCACTAAGTAACTTTTTCCATTGTAAAAATGTTGCATACCTAAATAAATGCTCAATACTTAATGTTTAAAATGATGCACACTGGTGCTTTTTCTCCAATTAACAGACACTGGTACAAGCAAAACACTAACAAAAATTGCTTAGTGCACCTTTATATTCTAACTTGAAATGAAAAATATAAATTATATGTACCAAGTTACATAAACCAAGAGACTGAGTCTGTGTGACTTGTGCATTGAGTTGGCCATTAAAAACTCCCAACTGACACATGAAATTGAAACAGGAAACAGAAATACGCTGAAATAGCTGCTATGTGAGCCAACAGGATGCAAAGTGAAGTAATACACATTGTGTAATCCAAAACATGTATTTTGGAAACTCTCATAAAGCGCTGAGAACTGAAAACATAGCATCAGCATGCTGGAACACAGAAGAAAAAGAAGGAGAGAAGGCAAGAGGCAGGTTTTTACTTACATAGGTTGGGAAGGGTTGCAGGGTGGGGAAGGTCTCCTCAGGGTAAGGGGTCTCTCCCTTGGGGAGAAAGGGCTTCAGACCAGAGCCGGTTTCATACATAGACATGGGGCGGCTCGCCCGGGCAGACAAGTGGCGTTTCAGGGCAGAGGAGGAGGAAGAGGAGGAAGAGGAGGAGGGACTGGAGGGGTTGGGGTGGTCAGGGCCGCCGGGGGCCTGATAGGGTTGTTGAGCTGAGACCTGCCGCCTGAGAGAGCTGTTCTCGCTTTGCAGAGACTGCAGCTGAAGAGAAACACGAGTAAGCCAGAGAAACGCAGAGAAAAGCAGAAACTGTAGCAAAGCTGAGCTTACAGGAAAAACTGTCAATGAATCAATAAATAATGATCAGTTCAAAAATCCCCACCTAGAGTGTCACCCACTACAGACCTACACAAAAAAAAAGATTAAATTAGTCTTAGCCTTTTCGATAACACTTTGCAATAAGGTTCATTAGTTAACGCGAACTAAGAAGGAACAATACTTCTACAGCATTTATTCATCTTAGTTAATATGTTAATTTCAGCATTTACTAATGCATTACTAAAATCACAAGTTGTGTTTGTTAACATTAGTTAATGTACAGTGAACTAACATGAACAACTATTTTATTAACTAACATTAACAAATATTACGTGTAATAAATGTATTGTTCATTCATGTTATTTGATACATTAACTAATGCTAACAGATGACATCTTATTGTACACTTATTGTAAGGTGTTACCGCCTTTTTCTATCTCATAAATAAAAAAAAAAAGAAAGAAATTGTTATTCAGAGAAACCTCGCTAGCTTTTTTTTTTTTTTTTAATCTTAACATGATTGTAAGGCCAACCAGATTATGTGGTTTTTGTTTGTGTGATTTCAGTTGTTCATACATTTTCTCATTAATTTTTTAAACATTTTAGTACAACTTTGTGAATTAATTTTTTTCATGAAAATGTTGTACAGAGTTTTTATGCACAAATTTACGTGTACATATTCTTAATTAATGAGCAATATCCAATACCAAATTGTAGTGAATACATTTTAGAAAGAAAAACTGTAGAATAAAAATTAACCTCATCATATTTTGTACTATTTAGTTTGATGAAATAGCTTTAAAATCTGGCATATGTGACCATGGACCACAAAACCAGTCTTAAGTAGCACAGATATATTTGTAGCAATAGCCAAAAATACATTGTATGGGTCAAAATTATCTTTTTGTATGCCAAAAATCATTAGGATATTAAGTAAGGATCATGTTCCATGAAGATATTTTGTTTATAATTTCCGACTGTGAATATATCAAAACTTAATTTCTGATTAGTAATATGCATTGCCAAGAACTTGACTTGGACAACTTTAAAGGCATTTTTTTTTTTTTTTTTTTTTTTTTTTTTGCACACTCAGATTCCAGATTTTCAAATAGCTGTATCTCAGCCAAATACATTAATGGAAAGCCTATTTATTTAGCTTTCGAAAGATGTATAAATCTCAATTTCAAAAAATTGACACTTATGACTGGGTTTGTGGTCCAGGGTCACATATGAGAAATTAATATTATTAATACTAATTAGCATAATATCCACCTTTTTAGAAAAGGATTCTCCATTAAACAGCAGGGGGCATGTGAGATTGCAAACTAAAAAATCCAATTACAAATAAAAATAATTTAATAATATTTTGGCCATTAAAACCAAATTAAAATGTATAAAATAAGACATTTACTTAGATCTTACACAAATAATTAACTTTTGTAATTAAGAACAACTGATGAAAAAATAACTAAAAACTCAGTGAAACTTCGAGGAAACCATTATATGGTGTTGCTCAATAAATCCAAACTTCTTAACAGCAAAAAGTCCAGCTTAGCATGCAGGAACTGGTAGATGCAATGTCTAGACATGCTCACAGAACAAGCGCAAATTAGACGTGCTTAAGAATCTACAGGGAGAGAGACAGAGATTCACTCTGCAGCTCAGAGAAAAGCCAAAGAGATTGAGCCAGACACACTGGCTAGGATCAGAAAGGAAATGCGGAGCGTAACAAGCCTAAAGACTTCACTCATGATAATATGATTTTGCCCATCTCTATTTTTACCCAATCAGATGTTCATCCAATGCAAAGCCACACAGTTTTATCACACAATGGCCTAATTTTTCTAATCACAAACATTTGTAATACTATTGAAGAAACATCATATATAACGTTTGTGTGGGAAATACATATATTTCAAAAACACCTTCAAATCGTCGTACATTTTAAGCAAGTAGTCAAATCTTTAACAACACAACTAAACTAGTTATAGGTTCTTTTATGAGAGGACTGAAAGTGGCAAACAGTCAAAACCATTCATAACCAAATCTTTAAAGTACACCATTTTTGACTATAAATAAATGAGAAATGTAACAGGAAGGCTTAAACTGTAACTCCATTATATGCTGGGCCATTTAGGGACTGACCTTATTTTATAATTGAGAAAATGACTACACAGTTACAGTTTGATTTCAGCATGACTATATTAAACACACTTCAGTGAGTGTGAGCAAATTCTCTCCAATTATAATTTATCATCTTACAGAATAATCCTTACATTGGTTTTAAATAGAGAAATAAATGATTTTTAAAACCATTTTTTAAACTGAAATGACAGTAAAGGCCTGAAAGGCTCCAAATTCTCCAAATCATAATTATTATTTTACAGTCACTCAATTTCAGCTCTGATTTGTATTTTGGAAACCCTTGCAGAATGTACATACATATACAAACAGCCAATTAAAATGAGTCATGCTGATGCAAGAGCCAACTTATAAATCAGGTTTGTGGTTAGGGAGGTTAGCATGCCAGCTAATCAAATGCATTCGAATGCCAAACAGTCAGTATGTTTTGGTTCCACTAATACTGTATGTCTTTTCCAATGGTTTAGTGGTCAAGGTCATGCTGGTTATTTAAACACTAGTTTAAACAGTAGTTATTACAGTATTATTCTGACATCAGCATTCCAGAGGATTTTTAGAATCGGTCAATTTTGCCCCCTCACGTGCGAGAAGAGGTGCGGGAGTTGGGGTTAGACAGTCTCGTTTTGTTTAGCTGCTCTGACCAGGGCATTCAGCGCTCACTGCTGAATCTCTGGTACCTTTTTCTGCATCAATCTCAGCTCCTCACTCAGATTACTGTTGGCCTTCATCAGCTCCTGTATTTTGGCCTCCGAGGCTGAAAGTGCATTTTTTACTTCCAGAAACTCCTGCACAGAAATCGGTCCATCGGAAAGATCAGAGTCCAGACTCTGAGGAGAAAAGAAGCAGGAAAGCCGACATGTGCTCATCTACACTATGATCTCAGGAATGGAACAAGACAAAGTTCCGTAATCTTTACAGGTCTACCTTTGCTCTGTCTGCTTTGCCCACTCGTAAATCAGTGTCAGTGTCCTCGTCGGATGCCACGCTGTCATAGTCTGGCTGGTCGATTTCCTGGCTTTCACTTCCGTGACGACTACCCGCGCTTTTGAAGAACACGTCAACATTGTCTATGAAAAAGTAGAGACGACAATCATGAAACATCAACAAGAACTTTAAAAGAAATCAAACAGTAATGGCTGGTGTGCCTGTATGCAGGCTGTACCTTTAGGACTTGAGACAGAATTCCCCAGCTGGCGTCGCTTTGCATCACTTAGAATATCAATCACAAGTGTGGCGAACTCATGAGCGTTAAACCTTGCCAACTTCTGTCTTCCCTGTAAATAAAATTAAGTGATTTCATTGCATATTCATTGTCTGAACAACTAATTGGTCTTTACATCACTTGCTCATTAATAGATCCCCTCCAGTGAATGGGTGCCATGTATGGAAGCCCATTTCCGCCACTCAACTCACAATTGCAAGAAAAAAAAAAAGTCAGAATTGCAAGATACAAACCCACAAATCTGACTTTATAACTTGCAATTGTGTTTATATCACGCAATTCTGAGAAAAATAGAGTTGCGAGTTTATATCTTGCAATTCTGACATTATAATTTGCAATTGTAAGTTTATATCACACAATTCAGAGAAAATAAAAGTCAGAATTGTGAGTCTGTATCTCACTATTCTGGAAAAAAAAAAAAAAAAAAAGTGTCAGAATTGCGAGTTTATATCATGCAATTCTGAGAAAAATAGAATTGCGAGTTTTTATCTTGGAATTCTGGCTTTATAACTTGCAATTGCCAGTTTATATCACACAACTCTGAGAAAAAGTTAAAATCGTCTGTATTTTAAATCAGGAGGCAATTCTAAGAAAAATAGAATTGCGAGTTTCTATCACACAATTCTGAGAAAAATAAAATTGCGAGTTTCTATCATGCAATCCTAAGAAAAATAGAACTGAGTTTTATCTTGGAATTCTGACTTCATAACTTGCAATTGCGAGTTTCTATCACACAATTCTGAGAAAAAAAGTAAGGATTGTGAGTTTATATCATGCAATTCTGAGAAAAATTGAACTGCGAGTTTTTATCTTGGAATTCTGGCTTTATAACTTGCAATTGCCAGTTTATATCACACAACTCTGAGAAAAAGTTAACATCGTCTGTATTTTAAATCAGGAGGCAATTCTAAGAAAAATAGAATTGCGAGTTTCTATCACACAATTGTGAGAAAAATAAAATTGCGAGTTTCTATCATGCAATCCTAAGAAAAATAGAACTGTGAGTTTTATCTTGGAATTCTGACTTCATAACTTGCAATTGCAAGTTTCTACCACACAATTCTGAGAAAAAAAGTCAGGATTGTGAGTTTATATCATGCAATTCTGAGAAAAACAGTCAACTGCAAGTTTATGTCACACAGATCTAAGAAAAATAGAATTGCGAGTGTATGTCACGCAATTCGGAGAAAAAGTTTATAATCACAATTATTGTGATGTTTTTATCAGCTGTTTAAACTCTCATTCTGACGGCACCCATTCACTACAGAGGATCTACTGGTGAACAAGTGATGCAAAGCTAAATTTCTCCAAATCTTGGATGGCCTGAGGGTCAGTACATTTTCAGCAATTTCTCATTTTTGGGAGAACCATTTCTTTAATATGCCTTAAAATAGCAATCATCAAAGATGTCCATCTGCATGTGTACTTAGATCAGAAACTGCTATAGTAAACATTCTTATGTACTTCTTGGGAAAAAAAAAAAAAACTATAATATGCAAATCTGTCATTTGTGGTTTGGTTCAGTGCTTGAGTGCATAACAGTTTTAACGCCATTTCCCTTTTTATTAATTTTGTGACATCTGTTTCTATGTTCGTCTGTCACATTTCTGCATGTTGCACTTTTGGCTGCAAGCACTGCATACAAGGTGTTATAAAACGTCACATGCCAAGTGCCATATCTTTATTTCCTGTTAAAAAGACTTTAGTAAAAGCGCAACTACTTTCTGTTCAAAACTCGCCTGGTTTCGTGTTGATGAGTACTCTGGGTTCACAGGAAGGAAAGGCACAACTGTTGTCTCCGTTACCAAGGTGCTGTGGTTCTGAGTGGCCAGCCAAACTGCACCAGATACAAAGAAAGCGCTCATATCAAAGTGTCGCGCTTTGCACTCGTTTAATGTACATTTCACAAGTCAATTCTTTCTATTATTCATCACATGCTAATCATCTCACCTGCATCAGTCTCTCTTCGATCCACTTCATCGTACACATCCATTGCCAGTTCCTCAAACAAATGATCACTTAGCTGCAATGATATAAGAAGAATTACATTAGTCATCTGTGCCTTCAATGGTTGTAAAACTATATGAAGGCATGTCCGGAGGCTGGTTAAATAGCAAATAAAGATGCTGTCTTTTATATTAATGACTGGCAGATAGCGGTTTTGGGGGTGTTGCTGCACTTTAAAGGCCATCTTCTTCATTGAAGCTCAACGGTTTCCTCTGTGCTTAGCAGTGTAACAAGCTATAGTAGTTAAACTACAGTTAAGCTATTTTTTAATTATACCTACACTACAATCTACTAGAAAAATGTAGCTATTTAATGTGGTAATGCATCTAATTTAGATGCATCTAACAAATGGCATCACTTATCTCTGTAATCACAGTAGTACTTATCTGGTACTAAACAGCAAGGATATGGTTTTGAATTTTGGTCGTAGATTGTATTCATTTAGTAGATTGTAAGAGATTGTAATCAATTTCAACAAGAAAAAAAATGAATTGAGGGACTCCTGTTAATGTTTGAATTAAATCAATTGTTTTGGCTGATTTACTTTACGATCCAAACACACTGATTCACTAAAAACACTCAGACTTCCCAAAGCTACTGCACTGAAATATGTCATTAAAATTAGCAGCGCTATTACATTATTACATAGATAGTTATTCCCTAATACTGGTGCTTAGCCTCGTTCTGTTTGTTAGTCAAGCATGATGTATTAAAATAAAATAAAATAAAATAAAATAAAATAAAATAAAATAAAATAAAATAAAATAAAATAAAATGTAAAGAGCACTCACAGACTGCAGTTTCCTTTTTGCGGCTTTTGCAAACTCTGTTAACTCCAGACTGCTATAAAGGGGAATACAATTGTAAATAATATTAGTTTCCTTAATAAATAGCTTTATTAAAAACTAGAGCTGTCAAATAAATCTGCATTGTTTATCCATTTGATCTTTCATTAAAAAAAATTCACAAAATTCTAAACTTACACTGAAGGTAACCTTTTACTGAAAACAATGGAAATTGGGGAGAAAATCTAGCCATAAATTTTTTTCTCTATTTCACGTTGGTCACAATTATTGGCACCCCTAGAAATTCTTATGAGTAAAATATCTCTGAAATATATTCCCATTCATATTCACATTTTAGCACACCAGGGTGGAGCTAGGAGCATGAAACTGTCCAGCCATAACTTCCTGTTGCACAGGATTTTAAATATGAGGAACACAAAGGCCAAATTCCCTTAATTGTCCATCACAAGACGTAAAACCAAAGAACATAGTTCTGATGTGCAGAACAAGATTTCTGAGCTTCACAAAATAAAATGTGGCCGTAAGAAAAGAGCTAAAGCACTGAAAATATCCCTGATTCCACCATCAGGTCAATAATTAAGAAGTTCCAATCAACTAAAGATGTTACAAATATGTCTGGAAGAGGACGTGTGTCTATATCGTCATAATAGATGGTGAGGAGGAGACTTCGAGTGGCCAAAGACTCTCCAAGGATTACAGCTGATATTAGATTAGTTGAGTGTTGGGGTGAGAAAGCCTAAAAAAATTCAAATAGCCCCTACATCACCACATGTTGTTTAGGAGGGTTTCAAGAGAAATCCTGCTCACTCATCCAAAAACAAACTCCAGCATATTTAATTGTCAGATACAGCTAGAACTTCAAACTTCTGTGGTCAGATGAAACTAAAAAAAGAGCTTTTTGGCAGCAAACACTCAAGATGGGTTTGGTGCAAACAGGGATAAAAAGTACCCCATGCCCACAATAAATAAACTGCTGGATCTTTAATGTTTTTGGTCTATTTTTCTGCTGGAGGTCCTGGACATCTTGTTCAGATACATGGCATCATGGATTCTATCAAATACTAAGAGATAAAAAAAAAAAAAAAAAAAAATTCTTATAATGGGCCATGTTTAGATATTCCATCAGGACAATGATCCAAAACAAACACAAAAATGTGTCACTGAGGACAAAATTAAGCTTCTGTCTTGGCCGTCCCAGTTGCCTGACCTGAACCCTTTAGAAAATGAGTGGGCTGTTCAGAGCTGTTATCTTGGGAGAAGGACTTTGCAGTAATTGGGTGCCAATAATTGTCGCCAACGTGAACTACAGAAAAACATTTATTTCATAATTAATTTTCTCCCCTACTTTTTATCTTTTTACTTCAATGAAAGATTAGAATTTTGTGATTTTTTTTAATGAAAGATCAAAAGGATAAACAATGCAGATTTATTTCCACAGCTGCCTTTGCTCATATTTACCAAGGGTGCCAATATTTGTGGAGGGCACTGTATAAACACAAATACATTCATGTATATATTTAAGAAATATTTACAAATATATGTATTTATTATATTTTTTATATCATTTATATTATATAAAAATAAAAATATTTCATACATAACATATTTCTCTTAAATATATACATTAACTTGTGTGTATTTATATATACATAATAATTACACACAGTACACACACATATCAGGCAAACTCAAACTTTTATTTTGTATTCGATTAATCGCAATTAATCGTTTGACAACCTTAAAAACCTGTAATGGCCAAAGATAAATGGTGAAATTTAATTTGCAATAGCCATTCTCTATGTAAAATACTTACACGTTTCTTTTCCATCAAAGACAGCACAAAAGGAAATGGCAAGATATTAACGTTAAATTACATTAATCTTAAAAACCTGTTTGGATTGCTATCATAGCCATGTAGGGAAGTATTCTGGGATGCAATCAGCATTACTCAGTGACCAAAACATGACTAAGCACATCCCAAAACACTCCTCTAGAAGAAACTTTTATAAAAATGGTACTAGTTCACACTGGAAAACTTCAGAATGCATTAGATTATTACTACCTGTCTGCCATCTGTGGTATAATGAAATGCTGTCCGTTCTTGTGATCTGAAACACAGAATGTATCGACAGTATTAACATACATGGTTTAACATTTCCAACTGACAAAGATGCACTCTAAAGCAATAAAATGCATCAAGCTGACTTCAACATCACTGTGGTATTTTATTGAGCCATCTGGCGCACTCAAGACCATAACCCGCTAAAGTAAGAGCGTGCTATAAACTGGCTTCATCAGCGTCTGCAGCCCCGCAGCTGGATATCAAAACATCAGCTCTCATCATGATAGCACACATCGCTCTGCGCTCTGACTCACCAGGCTTCCGCCCACAGAGATAGAAGGCCAGCCTGTCTGTGAGCTCATACTGTATTTCCACCAGTCTGTCTGCCAGGTCCTGATGGCCAGCTTGCCTGATTACAAACAACACAATGACGTTATGACATATGGGTTTTTATTTTCGAACGTCGGGGTCCTGTGCCAAATGCTGCACTCAGCCCTTGTGGTCTCTCTCAGAGTCTTCTGTAAAATGTGCACCAGTAATAGAACACACAGCAGGCCTTCTGAATCATATAATTACAAACCATGGAGCAGCGTTATCATTAATTAAAAATTACAAAAAAAATTGTTTTTGGTAATATAGGTATTAGATGAAAAACTTGAACTTAGCTATTGCTTACCTTGCATAGTGGATGGGCGTTTTGCCGGTGGAGTCTGGAGCACCAGGGTCCGCCCCATAAACACACAGGAGCTCAGCCTGGCAAACTTGCCCTGCTTTAGCTGCAATGTGCAGCGGAGTGTTCCCTTTCTCCTGTTTAAACCAGTGCAGAACCGTTAAAAATGAGTAGTACGTTTGGAGAGGATTTTTTACGTAACTGAATATGATAAAATTAAGAGATCAGAGGTTTTTACCGGGTGGAAGTAGTTGGCTTGAGCCCCAAGCGACAGTAACCGCAAACACGTCTCAAGATTGCCGGTTCTCACGCTGGAGTGAAGTTGCTGCAGATTCAAAGACAATGTACGTCAATAGAGACATTTCAACAAGTCTGACAGAAGACGACTGCACCAGATGGGTATTAGATGTGCCAGAGGAGCTGTTTAATCTACAATTCAACAATGCATGTCAAGTCTGAAAAAAAAGTACCATAATGAAAGCATCAAATATTTGAAAGCACTGAACAACGGAAATGAAGAAGAATGTCAACTGTAAAACAGGCAACTCTTTCCTTACCTTGCTTAGATCAGCGGCTGCATTACTGTCGTCATCTCGACAGGGTAAACGATGGACGAAAGCCAGCATTTGATACTTAGATTTTATGAACTCTGTTTTGTTAGGGCTTTTTGGGTGAGAGAAACAATGGAGCTATTAGAGCCAGTTAACTTGGAGGAGTTGGCATATTTCAGCCGCTATCTTTTTGTATGCACTACCGTTCAAAACTTTGGGGTCGGGTAAGTTTTTTATTTTTTTTAAGAAGTGTTAAAAAAGTATTATGCTTACCTAGCAAGACGATTTTTATTATTATTCGTCAAAAATAGACGAATAGACGCCTAACTTTAGCGATGCAATGAAGAGAGCCGCTTCTGTGGCGATTCAGAAAATTGCCGCGAGGTGGCTGGTATAAACACAAGCAAGCCGATGCCGGGACACCTCCGTCAGGTGTCATTTAAATTTCTACAGGGAGCACAAGTCAGGGTGAGCGGGACGTTTCGGGTGGGAAGCGTGCAATCCGTGGTCGGGTGCAGTTGCTGACGGTTTTCGGTTCCGGTTTACTTTCACTTTTGAAATCGATCACGTTCAGCAAGGAGGGAAGATGATGGAAAAGGCGGCAAAGTAACTCGTTTTTCACGCCGCAGACGTGAGAGATTTATTCATCATACAGTGATGCAACTATTGTACTCACCTACGGTACCGGGAGTGTTTTTTAAAGTGCGTAAACTCGCGCCAGACTAGGCCAGGCTAGTCATTATGTTAATTTTCTTCGTTTTCTGTAGCTGCTTTTTGTGCTTTTTGAATAACTAAGGAAATGTAAGCATTAATAACTTACAATGTTTCTATTAAATTGTTATCATGTTAAACAAATTAAGTCATATTGAAAATATTAGGCTGCTTTTAGCATTATGCTGGTGTTGGTTCACTTTGCGTTAAAGGTACAATATGTAAGTTTTCGCCGTTAGAGGTCGCATTTTCAAAACAATAACAGAGGCGAAGCTCGACGATGCAATGACAGCATGGAACATTGGGAGATGTCGTTTTCACAAATCATGCTCACAGATAAGGTAATGTATTACTTTTTTTATTAACTTACCTGTACATTTAATAACAGTATTTTATTTCATCATAATAAATTAAATGCAAAGAACATGAAATTTGATTCAATATTAGCCTTTTACTGATATGTGACTATTTGTTATGATTTGGTGGGTTAATGATGCGCATTTTTACGTGTGTAAAACAGTCGTTCTAAAAGTACATTTGAACGAACCCACTGTATTTGCAAGTACGACTAAATGTTTTTGTGCAGCACATACTGTATTTAATTACATTACCATAGGTTTACTCCGCAGACTTGATAAAAAAAATAGTGATGCACCAAATTTTCGGTGACCAAAAATTATCGGCCGAAAAATGGCATTTTCGTTTTTTGGCCGAAAGAGAAAACGGCCGAATATATATATATATATATATATATATATAAATACGTCTCTCCTCTAGCCGCTGTCACTGGGCGGTGTGATGCTCTGCTCAATACTCTATAACTGTGCGTTCTGCTCGTTCAAAATTGGCTTGTAGGTGTATTTTCATACGTTTAATGAGGCTCAGAGGTGGCATGAGTGCAATCAAATTCATACATTTATGTTGAAATTAATGCTTTTAAATATATTATATTGAATACAGAAATATTAAGTGATTTAAATAACTACAAAAATACTTAAAAATGAAACTAAATCTGCCAGTAGGTGGCGGCAAGTCACTGATTTAATTACTGAATCAGATTTGATTCGTTCGAACGGCTGATTCATTCAGGAATAATGCAAGTGACTGTCTTTATGAATGGGAAATTGAATTATTGACTCATTGAGATTAGCGAAACACCGCTGTGTTTGAATGGAGATGCGCAGCGGCTCAGTTGTGACTTGTTTCAAACTATTTTTGATGACAAAATAAAGCGAAATCAGGCAATAGTGTTGACAATAGTCAGACAATGTAAGTCACTTAATGTTAAGTTCTTGTTTATTTAACTGTTGTACTAAATCAATATCTCATTTACAAACTCCCTTAAAAATCATTAAAAGCTGTCAGTGTCATTCATCGCAATCTCACAAAGTTCCATTATAATCAACGAAGCTCTCTACACTGCACAATGAATCTCTTATTTACACTGTCTCTACACTGTGCTTACGAAAGGATTTGATCAACGTAAAAACGTTTGCTCCTAAATATTTTTTCATAGTCGCACGCAGTAGCAAACGCGACTGAAATGGCTGCACTGTAGAGCCCTGTAAAACTGTCTTTACTGTCACTTTTG
>JAHKKF010484129.1:0-14035 GCA_019740295.1 Labeo calbasu | reverse complement strand
GTATGAATCATTCGTTCGGGAATCGAACGGCATTAGGCGCCTTGTGTTAGTGAGTTAACTAAAAAGAACCGACTCACAAGAGTCATTCGTTCGGGATTCGAACTACATTAGTCGCGCTTGTGTGTAAGCGCTAGAGATTTAGTGCAGGAAACACTGTCGTAGATGTAGAAAGAACACACGTTTGACAACCCCCAAAATAATTAACTTGAAAGTCGCTCTGGTACTTAAAATAACAGAACCGGTTCTCCTAGCCAAAACTCAGCAAACGCTAGCGCGATGTTGTTTGTTTATTTTTTGCGTTGGAATAAACTTTCCACACAGGTCTTACCCTTCGAAATGAGTTTGTCAATATCCCTGTCCATTCCCTGGAAGTAGCATTTCCTCCAAAGTCCAGAGTAGGTGGAGAAAAGCGGGCGCCCGCACTCCGTCTCCAAAATGCCCATGCCCAAAATCGCCCTCCAGTTCTCCAACAGTTCCTCCTCTCGACTCCCTACATGTATGGGCTTCATGAGAGCCAGGTTGCGCTTTGCATTGCCGCTGTCCACCAGAGGCAGGTGATAGATGGGCATCTCCCTGTTCTTTTGGTCGTTGGACTCCGACCCGTATTGGTCGCAGTTCTCCTTGTGTCTCCTGGTGTCGGTTTCGTACCAGTGGTCGGTAAAGATCGCCGTGACCAGCAGCATGAGCGCCAGCAGGCTCATGGACAAGCTGATCGCCGTTACGAGAGCCCGTTTCTCCATGTCTCCAACATCCGCGCAACTCACTCAGTCGTCTCTCACATGAAGCGTACTTTCCTCGCCGTTTCCGGGACAATGCACGGCTTTGAGCAGCGATCTGGCATTACAGGTGAATGAGCGGAGTGTGTCTGCGCGTTAGGTACCGTGGGCATCTACATGGGAATGCGCGATGGCCGTGCGTGTGTGTTTACCTGCACTCTGTACTCTGTTATCCGCAGTAGCCGCTCGCCCTGGTTTCCTTTTTCCTGAGAAGGATGATGCATCCACGCAGAACAAGATTTCACCGTGCAACTGAACGCGCGTGTGGGAGTGTCAAGGTTGTGGCGCGCATACTGTGCCAACAATAGCTAAGGGTGTGTCAAGGAGACAGGCGAGGCGGTTTCCTGCAAGCGCGAATACTGTTATGATGATGATGATGCCGGTGATGATGATGATGATGATGATGACTACAGTTTGACCAGCCAAACATCAGTGCAGCAGAAGAACATTATGCAAAGGGGAAAACAACTCAGGAACTTCATTAGACTGCAAGAAATGCTTTTTAGTATGTTCTAGTAACAAACAAAAAAGGTATTTTTCAGTTGTCTGTTATGCTAAAAATCAAATCTTTTAAAATCAACTTTATGCCACATGTGCAAAGTAATAAAGCAGTATTTGTGTGCATGTCCGCTTCATACCTTTAAAAAACAATTTATACCATTTATACAAAAAGTTTGTTTTACTGACTTTTTGAAATGTAATGAGAAATATTTCCCTTGTACATTGAGAGTATTCAGCTTTACCATTTTATTTAGGTTTTCAGACATTTTTTAAGGTAAACCTTTTTTTAACAAATATCATACTTGTGCAATATATATTTTAAAATGTTTTTATATGGTTTATCCATTAGACCTGAACAAAAGTGACTTTTCATAACAAGCTAAAATGCATTTATATGCATCTATGTGCATTAATATATATATATATATATATATATATATATATACAGTATATATAGATAGATATATAGATAGATAGATAGATAGATAGATAGATAGATAGATATGTGTGTATTTATTTGATCAAACCTGCATTTATTTGATCCAAAGTACAGCAAAAACAGTACAATTTTGAAGTATTTTTGAAAGATAATTAAAATAACAGTTTTCTATTTGAATATATTTTAACATGTAATTTATTTGTGTGATCAAAGTTACATTTTCAGCATCATTACTCCAGTCTTCAGTGCCACATGACCCTTCAGAAATATGCTGATTTGCTGTTCAAGAAACATTTATTATTATTATTATTATTATTATTATTATTATTAAACATTATTTAAAATATATATTAATATTAATAATAATAATAAAGCAAATCAGAATATTAAAATGATTTCTGCAGAATCATGTGACTGGAGTAATGGTGCTAAAAATTCAGCTTTGAAATCACAGGAATAAATTATATGTTAAAATATATTCAAATAGAAAGACATTGTTTTAAGAAGTAAAAATATTTCAAAATATTACTGCTTTTGCTGTATTTTGGATCAAATAAATGCAGTCTTGTTGAGCAGAAGAGACTTTTCAAAAAAACGTTAAAAAACTTTTTTGACTGGTAGTGTACATCATTTATATTATTTCTATAACATTTTAATAAATATTATATATATATATATATCATGTTGATATAGATCTATCTATCTATCTATCTAAAATCAAATATAATTTTTAATAAATATTAAGAAACTGATAACCAGTTGAGTAGAAAAATGATGCCTTAAATATGGAGAGGAACCTGAATTAATACAGTTATGTTCATTGCAAAAAAACCTGAACAATGAATTGAAAAACACATCTAGAACAGCCAGGAAATAATACTTTTCTAAGCCGTACAGGCCAACTGTATGTGCGTTGGTTGTTTGATAACTGCCGTCATGCTGAGACCTTGATCTGTGCCAGTGCATGCTTTAATAATCAGTCAATAAATTGCATCCTGGATGTGTGCCTGGCATTTGAGAAATAAATTAGACTGAATAGTCCTGGCTCATAAAACCTTCATAACAACCACATGGTGTAAGTACAAATGTGTTCAGAAGCTCACTCTTGGCACACACTCCTCTGTGATTCGGAAATAAATAGCGCTGAATCACAATCCTGTCTGAGCTGAAAGAGAAGAAGATGGAGGAAGAAGTATGAGACTGTTTTGTAAGTCGCAACCACATGGAGAATCCTGACAACTGTTAATTTGTCAACTGCCTGTGATTTGTCACATATTTGGAGAGATATATGTGAGAAAACAGACCTCAAACTGCCTTGTGTAACTCACAAAATGAAGAGAATTCATGTAGACAACCACAACCCGTCACTGTTATCACTACATACAAACCAGAAAATAACAATGAAAAAAATATAAAATAAATAAAAATAAAAATGCAAAATAAGTACAACCAGCGATCTAACACTTAAAGGAATTTTTCTGTAAATAATTGCACTGGAAACTGAACTGAAAAGGAAATAAAATAAATTCTAATTCTCTGAATTTCTGCTTTCTCTATTTGGCGGCCTAAAGTAGACCTCACTTGTCATGAGTTTTGACGTTTCAGTGAAGTCATCTTATGAGCTGAACTTCTTGCAAGAAAGGTTAGTCAGTAACAGAGTTAAACTTCTGCTTTCTTATGTGATATTTTAGATTAAAATATTCTTATAAATTATTCTAAATATAAAATATTACAGATTTATACAGTCAAACAACAGTGCATCTTTATTAAAAGTTCACTCTGCACTGAAGGACTAATAAGTGATAGGCTATATCAAACCAAGACAAACAAAATACCAAATCAGTGTCACTCACCATATTCAAACTTCAAAAAAGAAAATTAATTAAGAAACATGTTATTCTAATAGACTGTAGGATTATTTCAGAAATTATTTCAGACCAGATTTGTGTCAAATATTCCTCAGAAGCAGGTTATCTGGTGGTGCGCCTCTGGTCATCTGACCCAACCCAACCCATCCTCCTCCTCCTCCTCTCTTCATCCTCCCATTCCAGGCATTCTCCAGTCAACGAGAGCAGCGCATGCGCACTGGAGCTCACGGGAAGCCATGTTAAAGTTACAGTGAAGTACTGAGACTGAGATTCCCTTCTGACGCCGTATGTTTATTTTTTTCCGTTTTTCTCCTTTCGTCCGTGTCAGGGCCCCCAGCAACTATCATTGATAGTCAGAGACCGGCGTCCCCACGATGAACTCTAGTTTCGATCTATCCAGGCGAAATCCGCAAGAGGATTTCGAGCTTATCCAGAGGATAGGCAGCGGGACCTACGGGGATGTTTACAAGGTAAAAATGTGTTTTCTACAAACAAGGCCTATGTTTTGGACAGTGCAGTCCATATTTAAAGGGCCCAAACTTTAGAATTAAACCAGTGTGAGGCATATGGGAGTTTAAATGTTCTAGGTATGCAGTCATAAAGATTGTACTTCTCTGAACTGGACCGGGACACAGATCACTTAAAGGTGCACTCATGTATTTTTTTGCGAATGATTTTTTTCTTTACTCAACGAAATGAATAGCATTATGAAGGAATATAATTTAAATGATATACACTGATATAATATGAAGACTAAAGACCAATCAGTTTTCTAATAAAAGCTGTTTATTCTACATGGAGTGGGTCCCTCATGGGCACCGCCATGTTGACATCACATGACCACACCTGTCATGTAGTTTTTGGAGTTACTGTTATAAATCAGAAACAACATTAATGTATTTACTTTATATAGTTCTTTAAAAAGTGCTGAGTGAGAAATAAAATCGGACAAGCACAATATTGGCGATACTCGGATGTAAACAACAGCATGGATTGATGCTGTTGGTGAATGTACTACTGAATACATTGTTCTGCTAGTTTATACTGTCTAAACCATGGAAAAAATGTGTGGAAGCTGCTAAATCATGTAGAGAAGGACTTAGTAAGCAGGAAAGGGTGCAATATTTTGACAAACTAAAGTTAATAGGTGGTAAAGATACATGCAAACAGTATTACTCAAGATATTAGCCTAATACTTCACCTACCTGACTGGAAATGATAAGCGCAAACATAAATGTCGTCTAGATTCTTGCTTTGGAAATCCTGGTTCAGTTTGGCCAACCACAAACGCCTTTTGTTCCTCAGGCAGTTTAAATAAAGTTTTTTCTACTTTTCTCCTTGCTTTGTTATAACTTTTGTCAGTCTATAGTACTCCAAATGTTTTTTCCGGTCCGACCGATTAGTACAGCCCAATACGTGACAATAATTGACCATTTTCAGCAGCAATAATCAGCAAAATATGCGAGTTTCGTTCGGTTCAGTGGCATTGTTTACGTTTAGTGCCACCAATATGGCCGATTGATAAAAAAACGCTCTATACCAATGCAGCTAGTGCACAAAAAGTCGTCATGTTGAAACCAAGAAGAACATTATTATGCAGTAGGTAAACAAAATTCATCCAGACCAATAGGTGTCAGTATAAAGTACTTAATTTACTGGCATTATCAAGCTAAATAAGAGCGTACACATCTAAATGAAATGTGCATTGACTCCTGAGTAGTAGATGAAAAGCAGTATACCCAAATTCATAGTATTCACTAAACATTAGGTGGAAAGTACCCGGGTTTTGTCCCATGAGGCCACAGGAGAATATTTGTGAATTTCAGTGAAGTGACGCAACTGCTGGCGTAAGTCACACGACAGTGACAATATGGTGGATATAGCATGTCCAGATTTCCTTCATACTACATATAGAACATATATTTGTAACACATACAAAATTCCTCATGAAATGTGGTATCTTCAAAGACATGCGATTTGAGACACTGCTTTACTGAGTGCACCTTTAAAGGATTAGTTTACTTCCAGAACAAAAATTGACAGATTTATTAAAATTTTACAGATAAATTTACTCCCTCTTTGTCATCCAAGATGTTCATGTCCTTTTTCTTCAGTCGTAAAGAAATTATGTTTCCTGAGGAAAACATTTCAGAAATTATCTCCATATAGTGGACTTCAATGGTGCCCCCAAGCAGCCATAGACAAGACAGGCGTTTGAGGTTAAAAAGTATATAAATTGTCAATTTGTTTAGAAAATGATAGATCGTTTTGCTAAATAAGACCCTTCTTCATTGGCTGGGATTGTTTAGAGCCCTTTGAAACTGCATTTAAACTGCATTTTGAATGTCCAAACTTGGAGGCACCATTGAAGTTCACTATATGGAGATAATTCCTGAAATGCTTTCCTCAAAAACCATAATTTTACGACTGAAGAAAGAAAGACATGAACATCTTGGATGACAAGGGGGTGAGTACATTATCTGTAAATTTTTGTTCTGGAAGTGAACTACTCCTTTAACCCAAACCACCTGAAATGTTGACTCCCTGAATTTTTAACACCCTGTTAATCCAGCAATAAACCTTCCTTTAGCAATTACTAACTGTCATTTTGTTCTAAAACTGTATGGCTTTCTTTATTCCTTAAAACAGAAAAGGAGACATTTTAGTAGTCACTGGTCATTTTTGTTCTTTTTTCAAACAGTGAATGGTAACAGAGTCTTTCATTCTGCCAAAACAAATGTTGACCAAATTTTCAATTTCATATGAATTTTCTATTTAAGAAACAGCATCAAAACTGATCTGTCAAACATTATGCGGTTAAGCGCACTCATTTACACTCATCTACAGCTTTTTTAAATGCAATATGTTGCACATTTTACATGATTTCATGTCAACTTATTAAGTTTGTTCCCAGTTTTTTGCACCTCTGAATGAGTATGTCTGAATAACATTATTGTGTGGTTTTGTTTCAGTGTCACTCCCATGAGTTGTTGCAAAATTGTGCAAGACATGACAAATATTTGAGGAAGGCCTTGTGATATCACGGCTTAAGTTTGTGGTTGTCGCTGAAACTAACTTAGGCATTGCAGAAAAATCAGTTTGGTGACAGCTGGCCAGTTGATCAGCGAGGCTGTTGTCCAGAGCGGTTAACTTGAACAACATTACAAGTGGTGTGAAATGTGCTGGATTATCCTCGGCTTTACTCGACTGAGACTTAAGCAGTAGGTCAGCGTCACCCTGCAAGATTTCACCTGTCAGTCAAGGGTTGCATGTGGCCAGCAATTGCATTTAGTCTGCACTCATCCCATCGTTATGAACAGCATGTCATACTTTGTTTGTTAAAAGAATAACAGGTTTTATCTGACAGCGTGTTATGGGATTATGTAAAAGATAAGTAAAATTCTGTTTATGCTGATTGGATGAATTTTAGATAACAGATAATGGATTATGCTGGCTACTGTCTGGTTTAACAGCATTGAGTGCAGTTTAGCTGCACAGTTATATTTACACTCCTTGGGTGTTTTTCTTTGATAAGCAACTGTAATCCAGAAGGTAACCGAATACTGTAGATTGCAGGAGATGGTCAGTGAGAAACCCACATTGATTGACCGCTATTCTGAATATTGGTGGGTATGTGGCCTCTTCGGTGTCTGTAGTGGTTTACTGTAATTAATGTTTTTTATGGTGTCAGTCATGCAGTACTTAATGTCTAGAAAGCTGTGGTCAGAATTTATGTGGTAATTATTTTTTAGGGCATTTGCAACAGATTTTAATGAATTGTTAATTGATTTGCTTTCATTGGTGCATTAGTGGCACATGAGTGTGTGTATTATACAGTTGAAGTCAAAAGTTTACATACACCTTGCAGAATCTGCAAAATGTTGATTATTTTACCAAAATAAGAGAGATCATACAAAATGCATGCTATGTTTTTTAGTACTGACCTAAATAAGATATTTCACATAAGATAAAATAATAGTTAAATGTATAAAAATGACCTGTTTAAAAGTTTACATACACTTGATACATAATACTGTGTTGTGACCTGAATGATCCACACCTGTGTTTATTTGTTCCCACGAATTCTTTGGTTGTTCAGCATTTTTGTGTATATGAACCCTTTTCAACAATGACTTTCACATTGAGGACAGCTGAGGGACTCATGCAACTATTACAGAACAAGGAAATAAGAAAATAAGAAATATTTACATATCCTCATTCATTTTTATAAATTCAATTATTATTTTCTCCTGTGGACTATATGTAAACGTCTTTATGTGAAATATCTTATTCAGGTCAGTACTAAATAAAAAATAACATGCATTTTGTATAATCCCTCTTATTTTGGTAAAATAATTAACGTGTTGCAGATTCTGCAAGGTGTATGTAAACTTCTAATTTCAACTGTAGATAAATAAGTCTTACTATATAATTAATATAAATAAACTCCTATATAACATCCAGATGTTTAAGGCACAGTGATGACAAAGGATGGTTAAAGTTTTACTGGAAATTCTTCTCATGCTTAATCATGAGCGGTATAAAAGCATGTTATTGATTTTATTGTGAACAATTCATCATGTTTCTTCATTCATGTTTCTGTTTTAAATCAACCACATTTCGGAAACTTAAAAGGAATCATCTGCAGAACCACTGAAAATGTGAACAAGTTACTAATTTACTCATGAAGCCACTTTAAAATCACAATATCTCTGGGATTGAACCATTGAAAGCCTTTAAAATGAAGACACCAAAAGGAAAGTTTCACTTCTTTCCAGTGACATTTGCCAGACGTTTCTAATTATTTAGTTGCTCAACTTTAAAGGGATAGTTCACCCAAAAATGAAAATTCTGTCATCATTTATTCACCCTAATATCATTCCAGACTTGTTCAACTTTCCTTCTTCTGTGGAACACATACACAAACACAAAATGTATTATATATATTTGAAGAATATTTCTAACTATTTTTTGTCCAGCTTTAAAATTTTCATTATTTTAAGAAATTCAAACAGCAAATACTGTTTTCTTTTGTCTTGACAGAGCAGTGTATTGCCTTATTACTTCAATCGACACGTGAATCGATCGTCTTTTCTTCTTTACTTAAAGCATGAAAAAAACAACATCAGAACGTACAGTCCACAGCACAAATGAGTAAACCCCCTCTAAAACTTAACAAATTCAGCAATTACTCTTTATTTAGTTGACATGTTAGGGTTCTTTGGAGATAGTGTTCCAACAAGCCTGCTTGATCAATCAAAGAAGAATGTCAAAATTATTTAAGAAAATAAGATTTTCTTATCAAAGTGATAAAATGTTGTTTTGCAAAATGAGTACACCCTCCTGAAAGTTACTAAATAAAACTAAAAAAGAAGTGTAGGTTTAAGGCAATTTTTGATCAATAGGTAAGTATATTAAACCAAAACTTTTAAAGACAAGTAATTTCCTGACAATTAAAAGTGTTTTATAGCCTACTGAATCATACTCAGACTTAATGCTGCCAACAAAGAAACCACTTGGAAGAAAAGTGTCAGGAGATTTATTTCTTAGCATAAAAGAGGACAGTGGTACAAGAGGAATACCAAATTATTGTTTTAAGTGTGAAAATATAGCATAAGTAGCACTGACATTCAAAAACAATGGACTTGTGACAAGGCTTCTGAAATAATCAGGTCTTCACTTTAAGTTTTCATTTAGTGATAAGTGAATTTTTGCTAGAAAAAGAGCAGTAGAAATACCATGCAAATGTCTTAAAGCTGGCAAAAGCTTTATCTTACAGAATATGACGCAGCCTGCAAAAATGACATGCATGGTTGTTGTCACCACTATAATTACCTACTGTAGCCAAAGCACAATAAACTCATGTAACCTCTTCCAAGGCCTGTATTTACAAAATATAGACTTCTGGGAATCCATACTCTGGTCTCAAGAGACCAAGCCAATCATTTCAGATCCAGAAGCATTTAAAATGTTCTGGTGTTGCTAGAGGAGGAGTACAGTGAGAAGTGCCTGGTATCCACAGTGACGTTCAGTGGTAGTAAAGCTCTTATATAGGGATTTATGAGTACTGACGGTGTGAGGGAGTAGTACTTTATCAAAGCTGTCATGAATTCACACACCACTGTGTGATGTAATACAAAAACTTGAAACAGAAGATGCTAGCCTCTCCTCATTCCCTGCATTGTTGGGGATTTTTTCAACATGACAATGAATATATTCATTCTCCCAAGGTGAAAATCCTTAGTTATTTAGGACATATTAAGTACTAGAATATTATACATTTGCTGAATTAAATAGGGTGTACTCATTTCTGCTATTCTTCATACAGAAAGTATTGGCATATATTTTGTTGTTTTTATTAAGTATGTGTTTAATACATTTCAATTTTGCCATCTTTACTCAAATTATATTAGTTATTATTAAGAAAATACATCTTTTATATTTATTCAGAGAGGGTGTACTCATTTATGCTGTGCTCTGTATTTTATTTCAACCGTGGAAAGACGTCACTACACACAATTTTTCAAGTTTAAGTCCACTGAAGTTAATCTGCTCTCCTGTCTGAATTGTTTGTCGGACAAAATGGCAGATTCGGCCTGTCAATCAAGCTTCTGAAGGGTCAGTTCCATGACATTCCGCATTATAATGTAAATTCCATTTTTATGGCTGGATTCCACTATTCCGTCTATGTTTTCATAGCCCTAATCGTTTGTGTTTCACAGAAGAAATAAAGTCATACAGAATTCCAGTGATATACAGGTGAATAAACGATGACAGAAGTTTTGTGGGGGTGAACTAACCCTTCAATCTTTTACAAAAACCAGTTTTATTCAAAGCAGCTCTGTCTGCTGATTTAAATACCACACCGTTTTCAACAGGTGTTTCTCCCCGTTTGTTTGCCTACAGGGTCTGCTTGTTTTTCTTAACGGTTTGAAGTAAATGTAATGCCAACATGCTCCTGATGGATTTTAAAAGGGCCTGAAAGCATACAGAGATGTAAAGTATTGATTGAGCAAAGAAAGTAAGTATTGAACAAAAAGCCTGCTGCATCAAGGGTAAGGATATGACTAATTACCCAGTGTGATCAGTTTATATTGGCTTTGTGTCAAGCCATGGTGGGGCTATTTTGATAGTTCTGTGGCTTGCCTGCATTCGAGTGGTTTTGTATTGATTCCATTTTTACGTCTATGGTCTGAGGAATCGCCAGTGAGCGACGGAAAGATGTGTATAAGACGAAAGCAAAAGCGAGAACCTCATCGTTAAAAGAATGAATGCTGGGCTAAGCTGTGGCGTGAGGGGTAATGCATTGTGATTGAGTTGAGGCAGAATTGATTGCTTCTCTTTCAGAAGGTTGCTGTGGAAAGACGATTGTGTAAGCAAATCCCTCGCACGACACTGCGTGTTTGTGATTTCTAATGTGTTTTTCCTGGCCTCCTTTAGAGGCACAGATTTCTTTCTCTCGCAGGAAGTTTGGCTTCTCCCTGCATGAGTTTGCTCGAGAAGGCCAGGTCAGTCTAAACAGTAGTTTTGACTCTCTGCTGGCCTGAATGCAGGTTGATTTCGGTCCAGACGCTAAATGCATCGGATGGAACAAAAAGGGAGATGTTAGTTCTTGTCAGCAGAACAAAATCTGTTTATTTCTAGCCCGAGAGGTTTGATTTCACTTACGTTTTGAAGAATGAACATCTCTGACGGTGTTGCATCATGTACATCATTTGGTGAAATCAAGTCATGTTAGCTTACAGTTTTCCTTCTCAGATTTTTCAAAGTGGAATTTCTTCTCTTCACACAAAGTACATCCATCCCAGGCCTCGGTTTGACCTGACTGAATGGGCTTATTGTGGATTAAAGTCACAATTCCTCTGTTATTTGGTTAATCTCTTTCCTCCTTCGCAAACAGGAAGTCTCATGTTTCCCTTAAAGACGAAAACCAGTCATCTTGTCAATCCTGATTGCGATAGTCACCTTCAATCACACAGATTACACAGGAAGATGGTTCTCCAAGTGCCCTGCGTCGTGCATTTGTGAAAACATTCTGACAGGATGAAATTCAAGATGATAGAGTTTCCGTGATATGTGTGCCCTATGTGCGTAGAGCCGCTGTGCAGCTGATGTGAGGGCATTTCTGAATTGACTTTGTCGGGAAAAAATGATCATTAATTATTCACCTGTTTCAACAGCTGGGCACTGCTCCATCCTGTAATACTATCATGCTTTAGAGATTGGTATCGGCCAGTTTAGGGACATACTTACAATCCCTGACTTTCAATAGTCCTGACTATTTAAGTAAACTCTGATAAATAAGATATATCTGGAATTAACTGGAACAATCAGATCTAATATTGATTATAGCATGGAAATGAATTGAACCATGTAGGATAGCAGTATACCTAAATCAAACAATTCTTTTATTTGCCTTGCTGATATTGTTGATTTGTTCTTTCTTTCTGACAAAAAAATAAAATAACTGTTTTCTATTTTAATGTATTTTAAAATATAATAATTCCTTTGATGCCAAAGCTGAATTTTCAGTAGCCATTACTCCAGTCTTTAGTGTCATGTGATCCTTCAGGAATCATTCTTATATGCTAATTTGATGTGCTGGAATTTATTATTTTTTTTTATTGTCAATATTGAAAACAGTTGTGTTGCTTCATTTGTTCATGGAAAGCATGATAAATCATTTGATGAATAGAAAGTAGAAAGTAGAAAGAACAACATTCATTTAATTTGGACATTTTTTTATGGCAATGTAAAATTCTTTACTCTCACTTTTGGTTAATTTAATGTGTCGTTGCTGAGTAAAGGTATTATTTTTTTTAAAAGACCTACTTTTAGTATTATACATTATATAATATTTAAAAAAAAATGTATATATATTTTTTTCTTTTATTTATTTTGGGACATTTATTTCCATTATATCGACCATTTTGTTCTCTAGATGGTTGCATCTATGTCAAATATGAACATATTCAGTAACATTTTATTTTTATTTATACCTATTATAATAATAAACACAAATTTCCAACTCATTGTATATAATATAGTATTAATATTCCTTTGTATAATTTTATAAAAAATTGTTTAATTATTTGTACCTATACTAATATAAAAATAAATGTCCAACTCATTTTATATGATATAGTATTAATATTACTTTATGTAATGTTATTTAAAAATTGTTTACTTTTTTTAATCAGAATTTTTTTATTTTGGGACATTGCCATTATATTGACCATTTTGTTCTCTAGATGGTGGCATCTATATCAAATATGAAATTATTCAGTTATTTTAGGGACAATAACGGCAGTTACTTTGTTTTCCCATTTATTGACTGTGCTGTGTGTAAACATGATGTTTACTGTAGTTCTAGACTAAATGTGAACATGCATGCCATTTGCTCGTCTCAGTTGCACAAAAATAGATTCAGTATTCCTCCAAATCAATAGGAACAGTGAAATACAAACTCAGAATCACAATTAACTCAAATCTGTAATAATTAAATATGTTAAATAACACAAACATCCTTTATGTATTTAATACCAATTTATTAATCAATGTCTTTGCTGCTGACCTTCGATGATCCAATTCAACCAGACTAATAAGCAAAAATGACTACATAAGCTAACGCTTCATTTTGTTTTATTGCTGAAGAGTGTTGAATTTCTTCTCCTGCGTTCTACTGTACAGACGTGAATTTACTTTTCTCTCAGCCTGAGGCTTATTCATTTCACTTTTGGTGTGAAAGGGCTTTTACATTTGCCAAAAATATAACTTTTTATATTAAAAACAAACAAGCCAGCGTGTCCAGATTTAAAAAGTAACGCAAAACTAACGTAACACATTACTTTCCATAAAAAGTAACTATGTAATTAGTTACTTTTTAGAGAGTAACGCTGTATTTTAATGCATTACTTTTAAAAGTAACCTTCCCCAGTTAAGTATTTGGTTATTAGTATGCATATGCAACACATTCTCACTCCCAACTCATCACATATTGAGGCTTGGTCAGGACTCTTTAGCGTCATTTTTCGATGTGCAGTTTCCTCCATTGCTTTAAATAAGAAACCCTTGGCGTCAATATTCTGACACGAAAGGCATTGGGAATTTTGTTGTCATGATCAAATTATATATTGGGTAATCATTTTGCCATTATTGCATATATGTTGGGGTCCCTACTGAAAAAAAACAGCTAAAACCAGCCTAGGCTGGTTTTTCTGGTCTTAGCTGGTTTAAGCTGGAAGTAGCTGGTTTTAGCTGGTTTCCCAGCCTGGCTAGGCTGGTCAGGCTGGTTTTAGCTGGTTGTTCCAGCTGGTCTCCCAGCCTGACCAGTTAAGACCAGCCTGGCCAGGCAAGGAAATGGCCAAAACCCCTCTAAAACCAGCCTGCCGACTGTCTATGACCAGCTAAGACCAGCCTGGATGACCAGCTAAGACCAGCCAACCTGCTTA
>JAHKKF010484118.1:0-22444 GCA_019740295.1 Labeo calbasu | reverse complement strand
AACAGTGCCATGATGTCCTTTACCAAAAAGCTCTACTTTTGTCTCATCTGTCCACAGTACGTTCTCCCAGAAGGATTGTGGTTTTGTCACATAAGTTTCGGCAAACTCCAGTCTTGCTTTTTTATGCCTCTGTGTCCTCCTGGGTCTCCTACCATAGCGTACCTTTTTGTTCAGATGGCAACGGATAGCGCAAGCTGACACTGTTGTACCCTGTGTCTGCAGATCAGCTTGAATTTGTTTGGAAGTTAATCGGGGTTCTTTATCCACCATTTAAACAATCCTTCATTGTAGTTTTTCCGTCCATGTCCAGGAAGGTTAGCTACAGTGTCATGGGCTGCAAACCTCTTGACGAGAACATTAAGATCTCTGGAGATGGACTTGTAGCCTTGAGATTGTCCATGTTTTTCCACAATCTGTTCTCTCAAATCCACAGACAACTCTTTACACTTCCTTCTTTTCTCCAGTGTGACACACAACGCAAAGGTTGAGTCAATTTTTCTCCATTTTAACTGGTTGCAAGTGTGATCACTATATTGCCCACACTTCTTACAAATTACAAGAGCATCACATGCTTGAAAAGCAATTATTTCTTCCAATTTTGACAAGGTGACAATAATTTTGTTCAGTCCATTTTTAAGTTTAGTGTGAAATTTGTTTCTTCTATGTTTTTTTTGTGTTGCAGGGCAAACAAAAACAATAAGCACATGAATACAGTTGCAATTAGAACAATTTTCTGACAGAAGTGTTGCATTTTCTGACAGAATTGTAAGTGTGCTGATATTTTTGGCCATGACTGTAATTCTAAATATAATTACAGTATTTTTTTATTACATGCAGGTATTTTCTTAATTAAAGGACAATGTAAATGTCTCTGAATATTAAAGTGCCCCTATTATGGGTTATAAAAGTTCATATTTTAGTTTTGGAAGTCACCAACAACAGGTTGACATGAATGCAAGGTCAAAAAATAATTTCATTGTCTTATAATATATATATATATATATATATATATATATATTTTTTTTTTACCTCATTTGCTCAACGATTTTCCAAACCCCTCCTTTGGGAGACGCTACACTGCAGTGATTGGTCAGATGACCCAGTCTGTTGCGATTGGTCTACTGCATGCAGCGCATGTCAGAAACGGAACGGCCATCACCATTACATTAAACCTCCAAACAGCCATGGCTGTCATGCCATAGAAGAACCTTATTTGTCTAAATGGTTCCATAAAGAAACTTTAATATCTGAAGAACCTTTGTTTCATATAAAGAAGGTTCTTCAGATTATAAAAAAGTAAGAAAGAGATGGTTCTTTAAAGAACCCTTGACTGAATGTTTATTGTGAAACCAAACATGGTTCTTCTATGCACTGCTGTGAAAAACCTTTTAAAGCACCTTTATTTTTAAGAGTGTATTGATAAAACGCTGCAGTTTGTACACCAAAGTATTGTTCTAATCTTTATCATAACTCTACTCTACAAACATTAACTATTTATTGACATATTTCTAGACAGTTGTGAGCGAACAGATATTGCTGTTAACAGGTTAGCCAGAGACCTATGGAGCGAACACAACACACACAACAAAATACGTATTTTGCATGCTACAGAGTACAAGAATGTCTCCACGCCCAACAAGTGTGCGGGCAGTATGCTAATATTTCATGTTGACGTCAACATGAAACATCTTGGGATTCGTTTTAAAAACAACTTGTTTAAATGACTCGGAGATGACTCTTTCTTTTGAGAGACAGTAACTTTATGCACGATGCACTTTCAGATTTAAAACTTTGCAGGATGTTTCCATTCACTTAGAGCTGTGTTACACACTGCATGAAAGGTAATTAAAAAAAAATCCATAATAGGGGCCCTTTAAAGCACAAAACATTTAAATATGAAGTATGCATGTCTCTGTGAATGAACAGTGCAGTTACATCTACAGCGCATATTCAAGCATTTTCAGCATTCGCAATCTCATGACATGTACATGTAAACTTCATCTCCAGAGCTGCTCTGACAGTCACTTGACCAGCATTTCATCATTTCATTTGAGAAAACTACTGTCAGATAAACACAGAAACTCAAAGCTCTTCACAACAACCCATCAAGATAAAAGTTAGGTTTAACTTGAAGAAATTATGACAGAAACATATTATTATTGCACTGTGTTATTTTACAAATTCTTAATAATTAAAACAAAATTAAAACTTCATTTTTAAGGAATATTCCACAATTTTCCTTCCGTGTTTTAATTTGAACAATAAACTTCCTTTGTGCAGCACTTTGTTTAAAAGGAATTTTTATCCGATTTAATTTTAAAAGATTGAATTGTTTCTTAATTAAATGTTTTATGCTTTTATTTTATCACCACCATTTTTGATAATAAATTTGTAAACCAGAACTCCAGAACAATTAAAACAGATAACACAAAGTTTCTTAAAAAAACACAAAAAAAACAAAACATTTCTTAGAGCACTATTATTGTAAAAAAATGAATTAAATTATTAAATAGTTATATCATGTAATTTAAATTCAATTATACATTCAGTTAACCAATTAAAACAGAATCCAGAGAAATTAAAGCAGAGAAAAAAACAATTCAGGTGGAAATTTTTTTTGTAAATGCCCCTTAAGAAACACGTTCAGGTAATAAACCAGGTCTTCCACTTTTCACGTCTAATTATTCAAATAGTCACTCAGACAATCCATTAACTTCAAAATATATCATTTTGCATATCATTAATGTTAACAGATTGCAGTGTTCACATGCAAATGTGAGTGTCATTATAGAAGTATATTTTCAGTTTTGAATCTGTTGGTATCCACATGTGACACAAACATGGTGAAAATGCACTGGAAAACTCTTTATCAACATGATACTTTGAAGTATAGTTTTTTTTAGACCCAAATATAGAAACAAAATGAACTGGTGAGTGACACTGCATGTTGGTCTCCTTTTGTGGGCGTTTGTTGGCTGGAATATAATGTTATGTTTACTAAATCTTTTGGCATTTGTTAGAGGTCTGATTACTGTAACAGATCTCCAAACCCGATCTCATGGCAATTCGTACATATTGTACGAGGTGGCTAATTCATATTAATTTGTACGAATGACCTACCCCTAACCCCGCTCCTAAACCTATTCCTCATTGGGGTCTAGAAAATCGTACAAAATCTTACAAGTGAGGTCATATGAATTCGTACAAATTAGCCACCTCGTAAAATACGTACGAATTGGTCGTATTCAAGGGGGGTGACAGAGTTTCCTTTAAATGTCTGTGCCATTAATCCGGATATGTTTTTATTCAGATACCTAACTATATGTCAACTTAATGTTTATTTGGCGCAACAGTATTTGAACTGAAAGCCATTTCTGCAATGCATGGAATTGCAGTCACATTTTGAAATGCATTTGATTTTGCGTAATTTATGTTTGTGTTTATGTGCTTGAGTAGAGTATTTTTCAGGCCTTAGCAATTCAGAAGATGTTAAACATAGTTTGCGTGAGTGTCTTTGCCAATCGTAAACTTACAGTAGGTAGTGTTAATATGCTGTGATGAGGTGCTCATGTAGTGGAGGTGATGCTAATGTAAGCTCTTCTCGTTTGGCTCTGATAGACCTGCTGTGTCAACTTTTTTTTTTTTTTTTAATTAGCAGCTGGTTTTTCTCTGCGGGCTCCATTGGGACTCAGTGTGTTATGGAGTATAGGTCCCATGTGTGAAGCACACTCTGCACCTCATCTTACAGTACATTACAAAAATAGATCCTATAGTTTCCACCAAAACACCACAGTTACTACAAGCATCTGTACTCTCACTACTGTAAAATAATAGTGAATTTATCACTAGTGGTTCTTTCTGTATTCAGTAAGATTTTTTTTTTTTTCAAATAAATGAATAGTTTTATTCAGCAAGGATGCATTAATTTAATCAAAAGTGACAGTAATGACATATTATGTTACAAAAGATTTATATTTCAAATAAATGCTGTTGTTTTTGCTCTATTTTTAACTATCCCATTTTAACTATCCTAAAAAAAGTATTACGGTTTTTACAGAAATATTAAAGGGATCATTAATTACTCACCCTCATGTCGTTCCAAACCTGTTAGACCTACATTCATTTTCAGAACACAAATTAAGATATTTTCTAAAAATCAGAGAACTTTCTGACCCTGCATAGACAGCAACACAACTGACACGTTCAAGGCCCAGAAATGTACACAATTCTCTTCTGCTCACCAAGCCTACATTTATTTGATCCAAAATACAGCAAAAGCAGTAATATTGTGAAATATTTTTACTATTTAAAATAACTGCTTTCTATTTAAATATATATTCTAAAATGTAATTTATTTCTGTGACCAAAGCTAAATTTTCAGCTTCATTACGCCAGTCTTCAGTGTCACATGACCTTTCAGAATCTAATCTAATATGCTGGTTTGCTGTTCATGAAATTTTGTTTTATTATTATTATTATCAATATCTAAAACAGTTGAGTATTTTTTCCCCAGATTCTTTGATGAATAGAAAGATCCAAAGATCAGCATTAATCTGAAATTAAAGATTTTGTAACATTATACACTATGCCATTCAAAATCAAATGAAATTATAGAAATTAATACTTTTATTTAGCAAGGATGCTTTAAATTGATCAAAAGTGATGATAAAGACATTTATAATGTTACAAAAGATTCCTATTTTAGATAAATCCCGTTCTTCTGAACTTTCTATTCTTTAAAGAAACCTACTCAGCTGTTTCCAACATAATAGTAGTAATAAAAAATGTTTTTTGAACACCAAAGCAGAATATTATAATGATTTCTAAAGGGTCATGTGACTGGAGTAATGATGCTAAATATTCAGATTTGAAAGCACAGGAATAAATTACATTTTAGAAATATATTAAAATAGAAAAGAGTTATTTTAAATAGTAAAATATTTCTACTGTTTTTGCTGTACTTTGAATTAAATAAATGCAGGTCTGGTGAGCAGAAGAGACTTTTTAAAAAAAAAAACATAAAAAACTTTTTTACTGGTAATGCAGTAAGGACATTATTAAAATAATTCATGTGACATCAGTGGTTCGACCATTTCTGTTATTATGTCTGAATTTTGTTTTGTTTTTGCTAAAAGAAAATGAATGTAATACAGACTTCGACACATATTCGCACATACATACATGAGTTTTTGCAGTAAGATACAGGCCGCTCTGGAAATAGAAAGCAGGAGTGTGAATATATAGATAGATTTTGTAACACTAATGAATAAGGTGCGTGTGTATTTGTGCGTGTGCGTTCGAACTCACAGTCACAAGGGCTCTTGAGCGAAATTGTGTGCTGCCGGTGATATTGAGTAGCGAACTCTTATTTCCTCCACCCTGGAGAGGTGGCAGGAGACATGGAGAGACCAGAAAGCTGTTCACAGAGCGATGTTCATGTCAAAGGTCACCTTTACACTCATTGTTCCTTTTAACTGCGGGACGGATGGAGCTGCAGTACCAGCGTCGACTGGAGAACGTTTTAGCTGCTCATTTAATTGTTTAATTGTATAATTATTTTGTCTATGTCTCTCTCTCTCCCTCTCTCTCGCAAGAGTGGTTACCATGGTGACAGCTGTGTGCTGCAGATATCACACTGATCTCACGCACAGATAGAGGTGTTTCTGTCTTAAAAATGAAATCGCAGTCTCAGAATAATAATAAACAGGTTGTGCGGATGCACTACTATGACAATTATGTATTTTCAGCTTGACTCTGATGATTAACTGCATTTATATGTGTGTGTGTGTGGTCAGGTAAGATCCGCGTTACGCCGTTTGATTTGAGTGCTTAGCTACAAATAGCACGAGCTGAATAACGGCACTTGTTAAAGCAGACATGAGCGATCCGTTCGTTTCTGGAGGGCAAAAAACCAAGTCGAGGGGGGAGGGGACAGAAGTGTGTGAAAGATGGGGTGGGAGAGTGAGTGTATGTACGAGAATGAAAGAGTAAGTGTGTGTGAGTGAGAAAGAGCAAGTCAGCTGACCTTCAGAGCACAACCTTTGATGAAAGGCTGAAGGAGATCGGAAGATCTGATTGGTTGATGGTGTGTGTTCAGGTCCAGCAGGGCTCGGGGTTCAAGCATCATCCTACTACCACATCACATGTTGTATACACAACATGCAGCATCTCTCTGTCATCTTCCTTTAAGGTTTAATTTAGTCTGGTAATTTTGAATTTGTATGGTCAAAGCATTTGCAGTTGCATCCAATTTGTGTAAAATAACAATAGTGCATATAGAGTAAACAAGTAATGGTTCACACAAAATTAAAATTTTCTCAATAAATACTCACCTTCATGTCGTTCCAAACCTGTAAGACCTTCGTTCATCTTTAGGACACAAATTAAGATATTTTAGATTAAATCCAAAACTTTCTAAACCTGCATAGACAGCAACACAACTAGGCCCAGAAAGGTAGTAAGGACATTGTTAAAATAGTCCATCTGACATCAACGGTTTAATCGTAATGTTATGAGGCTACAAGAATACTTTTTGTTCGAGAAAAAAACAAAAATAATGACTTTAGTCAACAATGCCTTCTCTTTAATGTCAGTCTTCGCTATAATAGTCATATGGACTATTTTATCAATATCCTTTTCTGCTCCTTAAATGTGTCAGTTACATAGCTGTCTGTGCAGGGTGAAATGAAATTAATGTAAAGCTGCTGAAGTGACTCTCAGAACAGCTCTGGAGATTTAGTTTCTCCTCATATAGTGATACGGCAGGTGTTGAAAACACGAGTTTGACACGTGCTTCAGAATATGTGTCGTAGACAAAACCATGCCACTCGTTCATACAGCGACTGACAGAACATGAAGGCTTTTTGCCATGCACCTGATTTTCATTTTGTATGCTAAATATCAAAAATTACTCAAAAGTTTCATTCATTCATATCAATATTGTTGATTTATTTTTTTCGGATAGATAGTGATGTCTGTTCAGACAAACTAGCCCTTAAAGTGGCCTGTAAAAAACAAAACAAGCTGTCACTTCTTGTCCTGGCTAGGACATTTTCTTTCCTATCAACCAGTATGATTTGGTTTGAAATCGTTAAAATCTTTGGTCTGTGTTTGCAGCTTAAAGTAGTTCACTTCCAGAATAAAAATTTCCTGATAATTTACTCACCCCCATGTCATCCAAGATGTTCATGTCTTTCTTTCTTCATTTGAAAAAAAAAATTAAGGTTTTTAAGAAAAACATTCCAGGATTTTTCTTCATATAGTGGATTTCAGTGGGGACAAACGGGCTGAAGGTCCAAATTGCAGTTTTAATGCCGCCTCAATGCTCTCTACACGATCCCAGCTGAGGAATAAGGGTCTTATCTAGCATCCATTGGTCATTTTCTAAATAAAATAAAAATATATTGTTTTGTAGAAAAATGCCATCTCATTTTCTCCTTCAACTTTAAAATCATCCGACATAATTGTTTTCAATTTTTTTGTAAAGGCCGTTTGACTTTCTTTGCAGGTTCGCTTTGTAAACACTGGGTCGGCACTTCCGCTTCCTCCTATGCGCCTGTGATTACGTAATGAGTGAGGTCAAGCTAGTGAATGACAACCTTTTGCGGTTAAAAAGTATATAACTTTTTATTTTTCTTTAAGAAAATGACCGATAGTTTCGCTAGATAGTACCCTAAAGGCCCGTTCACATCAAGAGCGATAACGACAACAATAAATCCAACGATAACTATATGTGCGTCCACATCAGTGAACGATAAATGTCTGTTTGTGTTGCACTTTCACGACTTCAACCAGTAGATGTCCTCAGCACGCACGTTTCGAGCACATCTAAACAGTGAATCTCGCACAAACTGATCTCCAACGTAGTGGAATAAAAACAATACATACTGTTTTCTACTGCAACTTCAAAGGAGGCAAGACAATGTTGTCGGAACTAATGCTAAATTACTGAGGTAATTTTATGTTTTATGTTACTCTGTTTGCTTTGCAATGTCTGTTTGCTTCTCTACAATGTCACCTGCTATTTCAAATGCGCAAGCCCTTACATTTGAATAATGTCTGATTAGTTGTCAGTGTTTTATCGCTCATCTGCTGTAAAAAAAGTTATGAAACTGATCCCAATTATATTGTTTCTCTGTATCGTTATAGTTATAGTTGTGGTGTGAACTCTGCTATTTTCTTAAATTTGAAACGATTTTTAGAACGTTATCTTTATGTTTACAGTTATCGTTATCGGTCTTGGTGTGAACGGGTCTTTACTCCTCGGCTGGGATCATGTAGAGCCCTTTGAAACTGCACTGAAACCGGCTGGTCCCCATTTAAGTCTACTATATGTTAAAGGGGTCATCGGATGCTAAGTTCACTTTTACATGCTGTTTGAACATTAATGTGTGTTGGCAGTGTATGTACAAATCTACCCTGTTATGGTAAAAATTCATGCAGTGGTTTTTAATTAATCTGTAAAAATAATATCCCCTTTTTCAAATCTAGCTATTCTCAGATGCCTGTTGTTGTTGCGTCACACCCACAGAGGCCACTCCCACGATAGTTGATTGACATTTGTGGTCTTACCTCAGATCAGTTGTAACAGTCCAACCTCCATGTTTTGATGCCGGAGCAGGGATGTAAGTTAGACAGAAATTGACCGACTGAGGTGTTGTGTTGCTGGATGTAATAATGAACATAGTGGTCGTCATCTTACGTCAGCTTCATATACAGCAGAAGTGAGTAAAAGGGTTTTTTTGTGAATCTTTGCGATCGCCTTTCCTAATAATGTGCTAGTTAGCAAGTTTAGCGGCTAAATGCCACTAAAGTACACAGGCTCGTCAATCCACAGAGAGAAGAGAGGGGCGGGGCGAGCAGGGTAAAAAGGGTGTTGTTTTACACTACCATTGAGAATTTTAACCAAAGTATATTATAGACTTTTCATTAAGACCCTAAAGAATCATATTAACTTGTGGAAAATTAGCATCCGATGACCCCTTTAAAAAAAAATCCTGGAATGTTTTCCATCAAAACTAATTTTTTGGTTTTTGACTGAAGAAAGAATGGCATAAACATCGTGGATGGGGGGTGAGTAAACAAAGTGAACAAATCCTTTAAATAACGTTCTTATAAACCTATAATTTCTCTCTGATTGCATTGGTTGTTAATGATAAAGGTACTGGTTGGGGATAGTGTTACCAAAGGAGTTTGACAAGATAATTATTCCATACACACCTCACTTGGCAAATTCATGACCATCTCAGTGCATGACCATCTCACTCATATGTATGATGCACCATGCCCCGATCTGATATTTAAAATATTATATTCCCACTTTCCAACATTCCCCATGTGAGGAATGAACTGTGACAGGCAGCACAGCTCTGGGAAAATAAAACCTGTCATGGTGCTGCAGCTCTCACATGGTGTGGTTTATTTTCATATGTGCCTGCATGTCCCAGAGGTCGCCAAAAATAATAATTTTTCCAGCTATCTTACTTTAGTGTAGGACCTCTTAAATGACAAAATATCAGTGTTCCAGTAAAGTCATTCCAAAGCGATTTGCAGCTGTTTGCTCTGTTCAGTAGTTCACAAGTAAATCATGTTTCTCAACACATGATACTTATATGGCACTGGGCTTTTGTTGTTGTAATCTGCATTAGATAAGACAAACATGCCAGAATCTGACCTGCAAAGAGTATAATGTTAGTAAGCTAGTCACCAGAAAAATATATGATAGCAAGTTTTACATGGATAAGCACAACTATTTTCTTACAATCTAACATAGTGTGCTTTTACCTCTGCTGTCATGAATGTGATTTTCCAAATCGCCGTAAATGTAAAGGCTTGATATGCTTTCAGTTCCCACCTGACAGCGCAAGGGCACATGTGTAGTGCTCTCTCAAACACTGTAGGCGGAAGGACCTGCGCTGAAGAGTCATTTCAAGACTCTACAGTCAATGGGCATGTTCTGAATGGCGCACTGCCATACTACTTATTCTGTTTTGCAGTTTGCAACATGTACAAGGTGCACAGTGTGACATAATAAATCTGCCAAAACATGCAGTATACAGTACTGTGTAGAATACTGTGGAATACTATGGTATAATGTGTGGAATAGCATTTCAATGCTCATATGCTCATACAATGTTTGACTTTCCACGTGAGAGTGATGACTAAACTGATAATGGCCATAATAATGTCTGTCATGACTCACATAAATATATATATATATATATATATACTACCAGTCAAAAGATTTTGAACAGCTGATCTAAAATATAGCAAAACAGTAACATTTTGAAATATTTTTACTATTTAAAATAACTCTATTTTTCTATTTAAATGTATTTTAAAATGTAATTGATGTATTTCCTGTGATTTCAAAACTGAATTTTTACCATCATTACTCCAGTCACATGATCCTTCAGAAATCATTCTAATGTTCTGATTTGCTGCTCAAAGAACATTTATTATTATTATTGTTGTTATTTTGTTGAAAACAGCTGAGGTGATTTTTTTTAGGTTTCTTTGATGAATAGAAAGTTCAGAAGAACAGCATTTATCTGAAATATAAATCTTTTGAAACATTATTAATGCCTTTATCATCATCCTTGCTAAATAAAAGTATTCATTTCTATCATTTACCCCCTCCAAAAATTATACTGACTACAAGCTTTTGATGATAATAAAATATAAATAAAATAAAATAAGTAATAAATAAATAAACAAATTTTGTATGAATTCTTATTTTTATTGTCATTAATTTATTTTAATTTAATTATTACTTATTTGCGTATTTAATTTTGTGTGTGTGTGTGCGTGTATTTATAGTTTCATATTACATAAGTCTATTTTTAGTTACTTTATACATGCATATTATTTATTATTATTATATGAAACCATTTTTAATGTTTTGTGTATGTGATTTGAATTCTAGATTAATATTAGATCAGATAAATATTAGATGAAATTGATCTTAATGTTTTATATATAAATGTAATATTATAAAATCAATGTGTGTATATGAATGATGTTTAACATTATATATGATAATAAAATAAGATCATTAATAAAATAATAAAATATAGATTTTGTATGTAACATAAATAATAGATTTATGTGATAATCAACGACTTTCTTGTGCATTAAAGAATTTTAAAGAACCACCCGACGCGAATCAAAGTGCATTTAAAATCCTTTAATGCACAGCAAATCGTGATTATCCCACTTATTCCATGGTCATTTGCCAATAAAACAAGTCAAAACTAGAGTTGCTTTTTGCAGTGCAATGTGTTTGTGTGCGAGTGATGTGTGTTGGTTAGTGTGCATCAGTTAAAGTAGTGCATTAATATAAAACGATGATTAAACTGATTTGGAACTACCTGTGCATTAAACGTTTTTACTGCATACCTGCCAGCCAATCAGAATCCAGTATTCAGACAGACCATGGAATAATGTAATATATATTATAATCGTTATTATTATTTTAATTGTGTGTACATATTTGCATATAATTTAATATTTGTTTGTGGGTGTGTGTATGAATATTGTCAAACAGTATGTATGTGATAATAAAATATCATTAATAGAATAGTAAATTATATATTTGGTCGATTCAGGTAAATTGACATTTTTCTTTTTATATTTAAAATTTTGGGTTAACATTTATATACATCTGTATGGAATGGTATATGGTTTTTAGGTTTTCCACTATTTTAATTACTGTTTAAATATTTTGACATGTACTGTAAATAGTCTTAGTGTGACAAAAAAACTAAACAAAACAGTTTCTTATTTCTTACGCTTATATGTGATATTATTTGGGAGCATGGGCTATGATTTTCTTTTTCCAGTATGTTCTCTCTGTTCATTGGAATTTTATTAAGCCAACTTATTAGGCCAACCTCTCTCTCCCTCTGACACATGAAAGCAGTCTGTGGTTTCTCATGTCTTAATGCTGTCTGTTTCTATTTCGCTGTGGGCTTCCTTTGCTGTCATAACCAATCTGTCAAAGGACGTGTATTGTATATGCATTTAACAGTACCTTTGGTTTTAAAGTGAACTCGCTGCTAGTGTGAATCAGAGTCTGAGATTTGTGGTCATCTCTATATCATGCTAAACAATGATCAGTGGTTTATGGAAACGCTTTTAATTGTGTGCGCCCAGCTATAGAAATTCAACCTCCACTAAGCTTTAACCCTTTCCTGCAGGATATAACATCTAGTGCTTTTGTGTTTGGAGGAATGGATAGCTACAGATTCGCTCTGACACAAACAGACGGAAAGAATGAGGGAGAGAGAGACATGCCCTCTTTTGGCTGTCAGTATCATTGTGCACATTCATTCTGCTCTGTTCTCTATGTGACAGTCTGTCTCTCTCTCACACGCACACACACAAGTGTCACAGAAAACTGGCACACACTGCAACCAAGTCACGTATGCCCATATGTCTACCTTATGTGTGTGTGAGGGACTGGAAGTGAACCGCTAAGATCATATGCCAGTCATCGTATAGTATAGTCACAGGAGGAATTTTGTCCCAAGAAATAAACTAAATCTTTAAAAACATCCTCAGTTTGAAAATCCGAAGGATGATGTGACACTGGAGTTATGATAATGAAAATTCAGCTTTGCATCACAGGAATAAATTACATTTTATTAAAAAAGAAAACAATCATTTTAAATTGTAATAATGTTTGACAGTAGAGGTCATAATGAATTGGAGGTTGGATCTTGACCAGTAGGAGACCATCTAACAAGCACCTGTTTTCTTCAGAAATGTACAAATCTAATTCTGCTTTCTTGTTCTCTCTTTATTTTCTCTCTATAGCTGCTGTCATTCTTTTTCATAAATGCAGTTGACAGAAAGGCTGTGTTGTAGACTTGACCCTAAACTTCTCACACACACACACACACACACACGCACATGCTTTCCTCAGATATTAGCTCTTTACTGCTGTTCTTTCAGGCGTGTCTCAGACAAGCTTTCATGTTACTCTTATCAAGCTCACTGTTCACCCGCTCTTTCTGTTTCCTCTGAGAGAACGAGTGTGTACGTCAATTGTGTGTGTATGTAAGCATGTGTGTGTGTGTGTGTGTGTGTGCCCACACTTGCGTGCACACTTGGGTGAGTTTCACTTCATCCAAAGTATTAGTGTCAGTATGGCCCAGGTCTTTTCTTCTTAGACTGAAGGAGGGAGAGAGAAAAAGGATCTCAGGGAACAGAAACTATTCCGGTGAAAGAGTGGAAATCTAAACAACTCACTGTATCAAATATGTAAACAGATCACACTTGGCTGCTACATCACTGTGTGTTTCTCAGATTTCTAAGATGAAAAACAGTCTGAATAATCACAAATGCAAATGTGATGCTTGTTTTGTTCAGTGATGTTGAGTTGTGGGCCGTTTTGATGTGTGCTAAGTTGCATTAGTGATGTGCAAAACTTCTATGTATTGGTGTCTCATATGGCATTGTAGTTTCAAAAAAATTTAATTTCTTAAAATTGTTGATTTTGATGTCCCACCCTAGAAATTTTCATATTCTCAACCTTGTAGCTTGATTCATGCAAAATTTGCAAGCTTGTTAGTTACTCCACTGTTACCTGTCACATGTCTTGAGACAAGTTTTTTAACAATTATTTTAAACTATATTTTTTTCTTTTTTAAGCCATTATCTTAAACTAGCAATACTTACTGTGTGAGGGGTGATGCATTGGTTAAAGACTTTCGATCTTTTATAAATTTATTAGGGGTTTAAGCAGCGATCTGTACGTAAAACTGATCGTGCAGACCAAACTGTATATTGTAGAGACTTGAAACTTGGAGGGATGGTAACACTCACGCCGCCAACAACGAGACGAAGGACAATTGGCCTAAATTTACCCTTTTGGAAGTTTTGGAAATTTGCCCAAAATCCTATAAAGCTTCAAGGAAAACTCAAAACTTCACAAAACCTGCTGAACACATGCAACAGGTGATTCTAAAAAAGCATGCAAATTTGAAGGGGATCGGACCACAGCTGGCACTATAAAAGGCTTAAATGTTAAAAAACATAATATTTCTATGGTAAATGACCTGGATTTGCCAAAAATGCTTTTTTAAATAATTGATTTAGGTGGTTACAAGCTTGCTAAATAATGTCTTTTTTCATATGTGCTTAAATTCCTTAAAGCTCTTGAACCCCAGAAATCGTTGCTTGCAGCTATATTTATTGTTGTTATCATGCTTGTTATTTATTTAATTGATTCTTTTTATTTTTTTGTCTTTTTAGACTTGTTTTTCAGTTAAAATATCTAAGAATCTGTGAAAAAAGATAAATAGATTTAAGCAGCAACATTAAGATTGAGATAGTAAGACTTGTTATCACAGAATCTATCTTTAATATGAATGTTCTTTGTTTTACTAGACTGGCGGATGTTTTGTTTTAAATAACAAGTATAAACAAGCTTAAAAACAAATGAAAAAAAAATTGTGCAGGCTTTTTTTTATTTTTATTTATTTATTTTTTGTGTGTTAATATGAAGAGTTCAGATGCAAAAGCCTCTAAATCCATCTAATGTATTTCTTTAAAATTAGCATTTCTTTCTGGCTACTTTGCATAGGTTTCTGTGTAAGTACTGGTACTTCTGATTGGGATGAGGCTGGAATTTAGCGAGTTTGAAATAAAAGTATTTGATGGATGTGTCAGGAGCATTCACTCAGTATCATTATCTCATTTTTGACCGAGATGGCTTTTAGCTGGTTTTGCATCTGAACTCTTTATGTAGACTCACATGATTAATCTTATGTGCAGTTCTTGGATTGGTGTACAAAACGTTGTTACAGCTTTTAGGGATAAATTTAGAGATCAGTCCAAAAGTTGATGTTACTTTAAAGGGGTCATCGGATGCCCATTTTCCACAAGTTGATATGTTTCTTTAGGGTCTTAATGAAAAGTCTATAATATACTTTGATTAGAAATTCTCAATGGTAGTGTAAAACAACACCCTTTTTACCTTGTCAAAATCAGCTCTGCAAAAATCATCCCATTCTGGTAGAGGCTGCTTTAAATGCAAATGAGCTCTGCTCGCCCCGCCCTTCTCTTCTCTCTGTGGAGTGACCAGCATGGTTACTTAAGCCGCATTTAGCTGCGTTTAGCCGCTAAACTTGCTAACTAGCACATTATTAGGAAAGGCGATCACAAAGATTCATAAAAAAACCCTTATACTCATTTCTGCTGTAAGTGACACTGGATCACGAATGATTCGCGCGAACATAGACGGATATATGTAGATTGGGAGGCGCATTCCCTTCACAAACAAACATAATCTACTGCATCTTCAGCAGCTCAGATGTCGGGAGTAAATGATGACCACTATGTTCATTATTACATCCAGCAACACAACACCCCAATCGCTCAATTCTTGTCTAACTTACATCCCTGCTCCGGCATCAAAACATGGAGCTATCATGGGAGCGACCTCTGTGGGTGTGACGCCACACCGACAGGCATCTGAGAATGGCTCGATTTGAAAAAGGGGATATTATTTTTACAGATGAATTAAAAACCACTGCATGAATTTTTATCATTATAGGGTAAATTTGTACATATAGACTAGCAGCTCTGGAAAAAAAGAAGTCATTGCAAATTGTGACTTTTTGTCTCAGAACTGCGAGTTTATATCATAATTGTGACTTTGTAAAACACAGTTGCAAGTTATAAAGTCAGAATTGTGAGATATAAACTTACAATTCTGAGAACTTATCAGTCTTTTTTCCCTTCCAGAATCAGACTTTAGAACTCACAATTGCGAATTTATATCTCACAATTGTGCAGAAAAAAATAATTTCTCATTCATTCCTCTTTATTTCCCAGAATTTCAAGGTTTTATCATGCATTCCTGAGAAAAAAAAAGTCAGAATTGTGAGATAAAAAGTTGTAATTACCTTTTTTTTTTAGTGGCAGAAACGAGCTTTCATGCTAAACTCCTCTTGTTGTTTTTTGAAATTCATCCCATTGTAAGCAACATCACTAAATGTTAAACTTAAATAAAGTATGAAAATATCTAGATGAACTCACTAGTCGACCTTTTAGGTTTGCATCTTTTGTGTAAGAGAGCGAGAGAGAGGCAATGAGACACTAATGGAAATTGATAGCTAAATTGCAGAACGTAATGAAGACTGCAGTGGAGATGAGATCACAGATGTGTCTCTGCAAGGTCGTTTAAGGGTTACAGAGGATAGGATGCTTTTTTAACAGATGTATGAGGGTGACCTCCGCACACTCTCTAGGTTAACGCAGCACTGCTCACTCGCCTGTCCTGCTGCTCTGCCTTACCTGCCCGCGTGCCTTAGGATCAGATGTACTGCCAGATACACCAACACCCATACTGGAAACCATGTGAGAATTTACGGAGCTCTTTTAATGGTTTTGTGTTGGTCCATGCTTGTAAATCCAGTTGCATTGATAGCTGGTTTTATGTGTTTTTTAACTAGTCGAATTTGGTTATTTATTGTAGCTGGTCTAAATGAAACCCAATTATGGTTTTGAGGAAAACATTCAAGGATTTTTCTCCATATAGTGGACTTCAATGGGGATCAGCAGGTTGAAGGTCCATATTGCAGTTTCATTGCAGCTTCAAAGGGCTCTACACAATCCTAGCTGAGGAATAAAGGTCTTATCTACTGAAACAATCAGTCGATTTCTAAAAAAAAAAAAAACCACAAATGCTCATCTTGCACTAGATTGACTTCACGCATTAAATAATCATGTTGGAAAGGTCAAGCGCGATGTAGATGGAAGTACCAGCCCAGCATTTACAAAGCGAACATGCAAAGAAAGTCAAACCCCCTTTACAAAAAAAGGGAAAACAACAATGTTGGACGATTTTGAAGTTGGAGGAGAAAATGACAGTTTTTCACCTTAACCTACCTTTTTGAATTGAAGTACACAGGCGAAGAACTAACTATGACCTTTCCAACGTGATTACAGTATGTAATGTGTGAAGTCGCAGACGTGCACCACAGAGCTGGTGCAAGATGAGCATTTATGGTTAAAAAGTATATAAACTTGTATTTTTTAAGAAAATTAGCAATCGTTTCGCTAGATAAGATCGTGTAGAGCCCTTTGAAGCTGCCTCTGGAATCCTGGAATGTTTTCCTCAAAAACCTTAATTTTTTTTTGCAACTGAAGAAAGAAAGACATAAACATCTCGGATGACATGGGGGGTGAGTAAATTATGAGGAAAGTTTTATTCTGGAAGTGAACTAATCCTGATACAGCATAGGTTTTAAATGTAGAAATGTGAAAATGTTTATTATTTAGTCTTTAAGGTCATTTAAATGATCTGTTTGAGGTGAGATGACTGTTCTAGGTGGATTACCAAACCCGTAACCTGTTTACCATCTTAGATTATTGAACCACTGAGCTTTACCAGCCCAATTTTGTGTGTTGTTTAGTTTCGACTCTGATCCAGATTCATTTGGAGGGCGTTTCGACTGCTCCTTTCCCTTGAGGCACAAATACATCTAATGGACCCTCTAATTATCTCTTCTCATCCATGTTCCCTCGTCTACTGATCATGCTTTCTCTCTGCAGTTTGGCTCTTTTGTTTTCTCGCTCTTTCTCTGTTTGTCTCTCAGTACTCGGTCCTCTTGTGTGAGCTCGTAACTTGTCTCTCTTCCTTCCAACAATCTCCCCAACACTCCCCACCCATCAGTAGGTGTATCCCTGCTGAGTGTGATGAGGGGTGGGACTGTCCTACACAGTTATAGTGTGGAAACACACACATACACACACACGCTCACGTCCCGTCTTCATAGCTTACTCTTCATAATCCTGTCTCAGCATGAGGGAGATCAGCTACCGCAACTGCAGGAGGATGAGAGAGAGAGAGCAGCAAAGGAGAAAGAGTGACAGGAGAAGGAAAGATGGACCACGGGAGGGAAAAAAGAGGGGTGAGATGTCGTGCACTGCAAGAAAATCAATTTATTAATCAGTAGTTCTGTTTTAAATTACGGTAAACATCTAAACTTGAGACGCAATATAGTGGGGTTTTTTTTATTTTAAGCACAAATTTTGTTACATTTATGCTTGAAATAAGACAAAGATGGCAGTGGGGTAAGACAAATACACTTTTTTGCTCCAGTTTTGCTTCTCAAGTCAATTTATCTTGTTTTAAGAGTATTTAGATATTTTTAATGGAAACCACAATAGAAGTACAGATCTTGAAGACTGTCATCAAGCTGTGGCGAATGAGCAGTGTGTGTTTGTGTGTGAAGGAAAGAGTAAAGACGTGTGATATCTGAGCTGTGGCGTGAAGCTGAAGTGAAAACTGCAAGCCGTCGAAAGCATGTTAAATTTGACCTTGTTTCCAGAGAATTATGGAAACTTTCTATCACAAGCTCTGCATTCGTGTCACGTTCTGGCGTTTTGCACTATAAGATTTGTTCCTAGGGAAAAGTTATATCTTTAGAGATTTTTCTTGCAACTTGGATTAATTAAGTTCTGTTTTATGTGTAGTAATGTTTAAAAGTTTGGGGTTGGTAAGATTTTTTAAAGCTTTTGAAAGACTCTTGGCTGCATTTATTTGATTAAAAATATAGTAAAAGCAGAAATATTGTGAAATATTAGTACAATTAAAATAACCATTTTCTATTCTATTCTACGTTAAAATGTAATTTATTTCTGTGATCCAAAGTTGAATTTTCATTACTCCAGTCTTCAGTGTCACATGATCCTTCAGAAATCATTCTAATGCTGATTTAGTGATTTTTAATTAACAAAAGTTTAAAAGAACAGCATTTATTTGAAATAGAATTTTGTTGCATCATTATCGTAGCATTAGTCATTTTGAATCAATTCAATGCCTGAATAAAAGTCTAAAAAAAATTTTTTTTGAATGGTTGTGAAAGGTATCAGCTTTGGCATTTATGAACTGCCTAAGAAGAAAAAGGTGCAAATTAAATAATTGTTGATATACTTAATTATTAATGTACAGTCAGACTGCCATTATGCCAAAATACAAAGACCAAAAACATATTTGAACAAATAATTATTGTATTAGCTTACTTGTAGCGGCCATAAAGAGACAGAACAAGATGAGCCGTCAATGATGCAGTGTCGTCTTGAATAGCAGTCAATATTTAGAAGTATTTGACCTCTGACTACTAAATGCTACTAATTTATACTGTTCTTTGTCTTTTTGATTACGTCATTAATTGATCTTTAACATACATCTCTGCCATATGTACATCAACTTGACATAGTCACCACTAGTAAGCTACTACTAAATATATTGTAAAAACTTTAGTTTGCTGTAAAATTGCTTTGCAACGATATGTATCGTGAAAAGCGCTATACAAATAAATTTGAATTGAACTGAATCGAACTGACTGTGTTTGACCAATCAGAATCATTTTTCTAGAAAGCGATGTCGTGAAGCAAGAGCATTTGTTTTATAGCTTGGCATCTGTTGTCCAGAGAAAAATCTAAGCAAAAGTCTCATTGTCATCTCAGAGAAACAATAGCGCTATATAAGAGAACTTATTTATTCTTTCTTAATGGATGTGTTTTGTTTTCAGACTTTTCTCCTTATATGGACAGGTCAGATGTTGAAAATGTTTCTTTCTCCAGAGCTGTTTGTCTTATCGCATCGCGTTTCATATTGCAACATCAGAATTGGCTCATCCAATCAAATTTCAGAGTGTTTTATTCTTATCTTTTTTTGCCACATTTGGCAGTTGTGGGAAATTTCGTCCATCAATATTTCTTCAACCAGAAGTGTATTTTACTTTATTTCTTTAAAAGTTTATTTATTTTTGTTCCTTTGACAAAGGATTTATTTATCTGTAACTGCTGGCTTTCTATCGAGCGTCCCAGCGGATAGTACTGTGTTTCATATCACATTTTGTTTCATATTGCAACATCAGGTTTGTTTTCAGATTCAGATTTCCTCTCCACCGCTGGACAAGTTTAACAGTCGCTGCTTCGCCTCCATGGGTTTGTTTTTAATAAAAATCTGAAGTGCCTTTTCTGGTTTCATTCCAGCTGAGGGCCGTCTGGCAGAGAGATGTGGTTATGTGACGGTTACGATAGCTTAGAATAAGTCAGTTGTCCGTTCTTGTATGTGAGAAGCTCATGACAAATGCTTTTGCGTGCAGGTGTTAATGAGTGTTAATGTTTTTGTGTGTTGTGTCATATGAGCGTCTAGGCTTTATTCATCTTATTTTCACAGTTTTTGCTTTATAATGTATGTGCGTGATGGTGTGTGTGTGCTCCGTTGGACAGATGTACATTTGAACCTTGAAGGAGAAAGAGAGAGGGGTGGTCGGTGATAAAACTCCATCAGAAAATGCTGATTTGAGCAAAAGCATTCATGCACAACTGCAACCTTGTGCAGCTTTACATACACACACACATACACATGCACACTTCTGTCTTGGGTGATGTCAGAAACTCTTACATTAACCTTGTGCCGGCCATTTTTCTACTAACGTTACCAATGTTTGATTATCAACTAAAGTAAACGCTGAGATGCATGACAACAAGGATGTTATCAAATATTCCAGACCTAGTGGAAAAAACATGTAAGTCTAAGAAACTGTCGTTGAAAATATTGATATATTGGTTGATTGCTACTGACTTTTCTTTAGTAGGTTGTTGGGATCTCTGATTTAATTAGTTAGAGATCAGATAAAACAATTGCAATCGCAATTTAAATGTACTACTGTACAACCTAAAGTTTTAGGTTAGTAATATTTTTAAAGACACTAATAATTTAATTCAGGAAGGACAGTTTTTTCTGGTTCTCAAATCTGATTGGCTGAGAGGAGTGCAATATTCTAGTGATATCGGAACTCCAACCATTTCACTGTTTGTATCACTCGGCTTGCAGTATTTGTCAAAGCGAGTGTCATGGTGGACACCCAAATCCACTATCATTTGATAAATAATACTGTTTTTGTGTCATGGAATGTAATTTTAAGAGTTTTTAGGAATGTACTTATTTAGATTTCAAATATGTGGTTTGTTGATAAAGGTAACATTTATTTGAAAAATTGCTTTGATGTTTTTGGAGATGTGAGCTCCAGGGCGTCAGCACCAGTTCAACGCTCATGAACCCACCGAGGGCAGCCTCAGCTTGGCCAGATCTTCTAAAATTTGTTTCTGGCTCTGATGTCTCTATAGTGGTTAAACATGAGATATAATTAGTTGCAGGTAAATCTGAAGGTCTCATTAATCTGTTATTTGTTCCAAAGCAGACCCAGAAGGCCAAATCTCATCACGTTATCTTAATTAACGTTAACTTTAATGCTGTATATCAGAGTGCTGCCTTTGTACCTTTGACTGAATTGCTTAGCAACTTTTATGTTTATTAAATATTATTCAATAAATAATATTTTATATAAATAATAGTAGAATTTAATAGTAGTATTTAGTTTTGTGTGTCTGTTTCACATTGTTCTGCCATCAGATGGTGAAAAGAGACTGTTTTAATGAGTGAGTCAGTAGTAAAGACTTTTATATTGAAAGAGACTGAAACACGGTTGCAAACAAGGAAGTTATTTTTACTTTCAACAACACCTTGTAAGACGCAGCCATCCAATGCATTGAGCAGCACTGTCATCGGAAATCACCCTTAACTGATAAAAGGATAGTACGACAAAGATATCGCTTTCCTCAGCGGACTTTCAATCTAATGTTTTATGCTTGATAAAAGATTGAGCTAAAGAATGAATGCTGTATCAGATGCAGGTAATCACACTTGCTCAGTCTATAATAGGGTGTTTTCATGATGCATCATCAGTCAGCCATATTGGTGGCACTGAACGTAAACAGTGCCACTGAAACAAACAAAACTTGCATGTTTTGCTGATAACTACTGCTGAAGATGGTCAATTATTGTCATGTTTTGGGCTGTACTAATTGGCGCCGGGAAAAACATTTGGAGTACTATAGACTGACAAAAGTTATAACAAATCAAGGAGAAGAGTGCAAAACACTGTCTGAGGAACAGAAGGCATATGTGGTTGGCCAAACTGAACCAGGATTTCCAAGGCAAGAATCTTGACAACATTTGTGTTTGTTCTTATCATTTCCGGGCAGGTCGGTGAAATATGTATCCTTACTAGGGGTGCAACGGTTCTCGGTAAAAACCCGAACCGTCCCGTTCTCCTCCCACGGTTCGGTGCGCACCAGGACCGCGGTTCAACTTTAATCTGACAACGCATCAGTAATATGTTTTATATAACAACACATAAAACAAACAGGGTTCGGCTAATGTGTGTTTCTGTTGATGGATGTGCATTCTGGCTTACCAATACGTTACAATAACAGCGATTAAATAAAAAAACGTGGACAAACCATTCTTGTTCAATGCGAGTGCCGTATGCTGGAATATGAGCAGTCATTTATTCCGTCATCTCGCTGGTGCTAATAGCGCTCGTGTGCAGGTGAGACCTGAACAGCACACATTGCT
>JAHKKF010484117.1:0-12310 GCA_019740295.1 Labeo calbasu | reverse complement strand
ATCCTTCTCTCTATCCATCATTCTATTTTTCGTCAGTTTGTCCATCCATCTATTCATCTTTTGTTGTTTTTCCATCGATTTATCTGTCCATCCATTTCTTTATCTGTCTGTCTAATCCGTCCGTCCATTCATCGATAATCAGTCCATTTAATCTATAATCAGTCCACTTGTTCATCCTTCCGTCCATCTGTCTGTTCATCCATCCTTCTATTTCGCCATTAATCTTCTATCTCTATCCATCATTCTGTTTTTCATCAGTTTGGCCATCTATCATCCATCTTTTGTTCTGTTTTTCCATTGATTTGTCCATCCGTTTTTCTGTCTATAATCTGTCTGTCCAATCCATCCATCTATCCGTCCACAATCAGTCAATTCATTCACCTTTCCGTCCATCTGTCTGTTCATTCATCTTTCTGTATTGCCATTAATTCTTCTATCTTTATCTATCATTCTATTTTTCTATCTATAATCTGTCTCTGTCCAATCCATCCATCCATCCATCTTTTGTTTTGTTTTTTCATCAATTTATCTGTCCATCCATTTCTCTATCTAATCTGTCTGTCTAACCCATCTGTCCATCCATAATCAGTGCATTCGTTTATCTTTCTGTCCATCTGTCTGTTCATCCATCCGTCTCTCACCATTAATCTGTTTATCCCTATCATCATTCTATTTTTCATCAGTCTGTCCATCCATCCATCAATACATCCATCCATCCATTGTTCTGTTTTTCCATCAATCTATCTGTTCATCAATTTTTCTATCTATAATCTGTCTCTGTCCAATCCATCTATCCATATTTTGTTTTTCCATCGATCTATCTATCTGTCCATCCATTTTTCTCTTTAATCCGTCCATCCATCCATTCACACATCCATCTTTTGTCCTGTTTTTCCATCGATCTATCTGTTCATCCATTTTTCTATCTATAATCTGTCTGTCCCATCCATCCATCCATCCACTGTTGATCTATTTAAATGGATACTGTATTCATCCTCTATGAATCTGTTTAGTGTGTCCCATATGGATATTTTCTCTATCTATATGAATGGTTGCTTATTAATCATTAAAACTAAAAATGTGCTATCAAAAATGGCTTGACTGTACCGTTTTAACACTGTTTCTGTGCATGTATTTCTCTGCAGTCTTTCATCAACGGTCTGTTACCTGGTGATGAGTACGACGTCCCCCCTCTGCGTCACTCCCCTCCCCTCGTGGACCACAACCAGAGGTAAGCTCCACACACATAAACACACACACAGGTGCCACTCCCATCTCCAGAGCCCTGCTGCAGCTCTTGTTCTTTGTGAGCATGTTAATCATAATCACTGTAAAGTAGCAGAATCTGTCTTACTTTATTCTGAAGGTAGCCTCACCAAACAAACAGCAGTGTTTACTCTGCCCAGATCACTTATATCATGTTCAAATGATTACAAATCCCCTGTTTGTCTCTCTCAAGCACTGTGTTTTTGCTGATCGCTTGACGCTGATCCAAAGCATCTTTTCCTGCTTTGCGCATTGATCGTGATGTTCCATGACTGAATTATGTCTTTCTCGCAAATGATCTTTGTGGGTGAATAGACAAAAAAGATCATGTGGATTTAATGAATGTGTTAATGTGATCCAGGGATCATGTGCACAGGCTGCATCCTGTATATCTCTAGAGCTCTGTCAGAACAACACACACATACACCGACATCAATGTTTGGACACATGTGCACCAATTATGCAAGAGCACCAGGATCCGGAGAGCATGTGCTCTTTAAACAAACATAAAGACATCCACACACACACATAGATCCAGCAGCGATGGACTTCCTGTGGGGCTTTTGAGGGAATTAAGCAAAACCAGCCTATGGGAAGTTACACTCCAAGCAGCAAGCCATATTTCCTTTTCTGTCACAAACACTTATGCTCCTTTTTTTCTTTATATTGCACTCAGAGTGTTAGATTTTTGTTGCAATTATTATAATTAGATAAAGAGAAGTGGTTAACATAGTAAATTTCACTGGTTAGCTTGTACCATATTTTGTATTCTGCTATACAACTGATAAGGTGAGTGTCTTAGTAACCGCATAACATTAATATAGTGAGTTGTTTTCTGAGTAGATTTTAGTATGTTGCCTAAGGTATGCTGAGTATTGTCAATACGTTGCTATATACAGTGCCTTGCGAAAATATTAATACCCCTTCATTTTTTTTCACGTTTTATGTTTTATGAAACAAACTGACTCAGACATCAGAGGCTTTTAGAGCTCCACGATGGTGGTCTAGAAGATCCTTCTCCTTTCTCTATTTCTTTAATCTATCTATCTATCTATTAGGATATATCAGCATATAGAATATTTATGTTCTATACAATATCAATTTGTTTCAGATATAAAATTAATCATCCATTCATCCTTCTGTCCTGTCTATCCATCCTTGAATCTATAAACAGTCAATCTGTCAACAGTCATCATATAAACAGAATATTCATTCATCCATCAATCTTTTGTTGTTTTTTTCATCGATCTATCTGTCCATCTGTTTTTCTGTCTATAAATTTGTATGTCCCATCCATCCATCCATCCATCCATCATGTATCTTTTGTTCTGTTTTTCCATCGATCTGTTCATCCATTTTTCTATCTATAATCTGTCCGTCCAATCCATCCATCCATCCATCCATCCATCCATCCATCTATAATGCACCCTTATGTTAAATAACTGTTTTAAATAACTTTTTCCACATCAGTCTACACGCCAAACACCATAATGACAAAGCAAAAAACAGATTTGTGACAACTTTCAAATTTATTAAAATTAAAAAACTGAAATAAGTACATTGCATAAGTATTCATACCCCAGCAACTTAGTTGAAGCACCTTTACAGCCTGGGTATGATACGACAAGCTTTGCACATCTGCATTTGGCAATTGTCTACTGTTCTTCTCCTTAGCTCTGTACCTCTCAAGCCCTGTCAGCTTGGATGGGGGCTGGCAGACATTTTCAGGTTTCTCCAGAAATGTTTGATTGGGTTCAAGCCCAGGCTGTGGCTGGGCCACTCAACAACATTCACAGTTGTATATAAGCTACTCTTGTTGTGCGCTTAGGCTCATTGTCCTGTTGGAGGGTTCTTTAGGTGCTTTGTTGCACATTCCAAGTAGGTCTTCACTGAGGAGAGGATTGAGTTTGGTCACATTGCCATAAAGACCGGATTGGTAGAGTGTTGCAGTGATGTTTGCCCTTCTGTAAGTTTCTCCCATCTGTCATCATATATGATTGTGGAGCTCAACTACAGTGACCATCAGCTTCTTGGTCACCAGTCTAACCAAGGCCCTTCTCCGTTAGTTGCGTAGTTTGGCTAGGAGGCCAACTATAGGAAGAGTCCTAGTTGTTTCAAACTTCTTTCATTATGGATAATGGCGGCTACATGCTTCTGTGAAACTGCGATGCAGCAGAATTTCTTCTGAGCTCTTCCCCAGATGTGTGGCTTGACACAATTTGTTTTTGAGCTATACAGGCATTTTTTTGACCTCAAAACGTTTTGCTCTGATGTGCATTTTCAGCTGTTAGACCTTTCATTGAGAGGTACCTTTCCAAATCATACCCATTCAATTGAATTTGCCACAGGTTAACGCCACCCAAAGTGTAGTAACATCTACAAGCGGTGTGAATGCTCCTGAGCTAAATTTCAAGTGTCCCAGCAATGGAATCATTTCAGTTTTTTATTTCTAATACATTTGCAAATTTGTTACATGGAGTGTAGATTGATATGGAAAAAAACTTTTTAAGCAGTTTAACGTAAGTCTGCAACATAAAACGTAAAAAAAAATGAAGGGGTATGAACACTTTTGCAAGGCACTGTAGTTTCTAAAAGTGTTCTAGAAACACTCCAGATGCCTTAGCAAATGTTTAGCAATGCCCTGACTATAACCCCATAGCTCCCCTATAACCCTAGTCATTGGTTTGGTTGTCAGTGTTAATGGCTTCATTCATGCAACACTGTTGTGCTCCTCTCAGCAGTTCCTACTACAAGAAAAACTGTTTCTGTCACCGCTTTGACAAATGAAACCGAGAGGCTCTGGAAACCACAATGGTTGTTGTTTAGAGCACATAAGAATAGTGTTGTGTGTCTATGTGGTGTATCTGTCCATGGAGCTGCGTCAGTAGTCAGTGATGTGTTTATGGAGGCTGAGCTCATTGTATTGTTAGTAAGTATAGTAAGGCTTTTCTGCTGGCTTCGGGGCACACTGGGTTCTTTGTGATGAGCATCACACTTAGCAGCATACGTTTGCTGTACATAAACACACACACCAACGTCTTGGAACTGCTGAGAGCATTTTCCACCTCTTCAAAGAAAGCAAAACATGTGAACCTGTCATCTCTCGCTCACAGGTGTTTTCACACTGCTTTGGTTGGCTTCTCTTTAAAATGGCAAATGTGGCAAATGTACATCTATAAACACTCTCTTGATGTCTTGGAAACAAGGAGCACTTAGAAATACTTGAAAAAGATGTTTAATGTATCTCTTCATCGTCACAGGGACAAGAAATGCCAAAAGTGCCCTCTAATGGCGCATCGCAGTAGCAGCACAGACTCGCCTGGAAAACCGCCCGTCGTATCTCAGCCAGAGCTAGTTAACCTTACTCCGACCTGTTTAAATATTGGCCGTCTTTGCCTACTTCAGCCCAGTCTTTGACTCTTAAAGCATTACGTGATTAAACTGGCTAATCTCACAGCGACCAGCTCACACACTGCGGAGCGTTCATTTCAGTGAGTCAGCATGAAGGCGGAGAACATCGTCCAAATCTGCCGTCAAAGAGCTTTTTTCTGAGCGCTGCGGCGTCAGTTACAATGCTGTCATCTATGTAAATATTTACATGTGGTTAGTCCACACTTTTCTGTAATTTGGAAGCACATGAAGCGGTTTATTTGAGCATTTGCTCATGTAGTAATTTGGATTTGGGAGTTGTTCAAGTATGTTTCAAGTTTTCCATGCTACAAACAAATGAATGATGTCTCAAATCATTCTGTTGTTGATGAAAGGTCTGCTTTGACTTTTCTAAGTGGTTAGATTTACGATAAAATGGGTGAAAAACTCCCACAGACTTGCATTTGAATGGGGGAACAAGTCTATATAAAGACCAGAATGCCATCAAGTTTAAAAAACACTTACCAACCCCCATAACAACATGCTAAAAACACTCTGAACCGGTTACCAACCGCATAGCAGCATACTATGTAGGGCTAAATGGTGTCAGTGTGGTCTGACAACCCGGTCTGTGGCCGATCTGATGCCTGAAGCATCATGGGATTGCGTGGTTCTGATTCTCTGTTATGAAATGAGTTTTTTTGTGATCTGCAGACACACCAACCCCTTCACAAGCCACCGGAGTCTGACGGACAGAGTGGAGGACGAGTATCAGATTCCCTCATCACATCCCGTTTGCATCACACAGCCGCCCGTTTGCATCCCCTTCCGCATCCCCAACAGGTAAACACACGCATGTGATACTAAAATAATGACTGTTTTAATGTGCTGCCCCATATTTAAATGTGTTTTCTCTTTATAAAGGGCTTTGGAAAATGGCTCGTCGGATCTCTCAACAGACATAAAGAAACATAAACCTCCAGAGCATGGTGAGAGAACACACATTTATCCACAAATACACATGCACTGTCTCTCATCTGTCATTTTCACTTTCTGTATGACCATCTTTTAGTGTGATTGAGAGAGTTTGTGTGTGTTTGTAGCATCAGGGACTAAAGTATATGTTGGTTTATGTGGTGGCCCATGGTGGTTTATGTTTCTGAGGCCAGTATAACTCTGTGTTGTGTCCCTTAGGTGGGTTTGACTCTGGTTCGTTGATTTCGGGTGTGGCTCACACCACACAGTGCCCCCTCCACAACAGGACACCCTCAGACTACGACATTCTACTGCCCCCTCAAGGTAGCCAATGGCGCAGACTGTTTATTTGATTTGTTGGTTTGTTTTGCTATTGCTATTGCGCTACATAACACAAAATGGCCTGTGCATCACAATGCGGTCATTATTTATTACTGAATTGCTAAATATTATTATTAGCTTAAATTATAAGAAACGTATAATGTGGAGTGTTTGTGTAGTGCTTTGAAACTTTTGACACTTAAGATTTTCTTTTTCTTTTTTTTTTTTACATTTATTCATTTTCACTTCCATAAATCTTTGACAACTCTTTAAGTCTTGAATATATTCAATTGCTTTTTATTTTAATTAATAATCATACCACCTTTAAAGTGTAACATTTTGCACTTTTTCTCAATTGCTTAGACACTAAAATTAGACTGATTTCCCAAAAAGAATCTTTAAATTAAATTTAATTAAATCTTTAATTAAAGTTCACCCAAAAATGAAAATTACTCCATGATTTACTCACCCTCAAGCCATTCTAGGTGTATATGACTTTCTTCTTTCAGACGAATACAGTCGGAGTTATATTAAAAATATCCTGGTGTTTCCAAGCTTTATAATGGAAGTGAATGGGTGTTGAGATTTTGAAGTCCAAAAAAATGCGTCCGTCCATCATAAAAAGTTCTCCAATAGCTCTGGGGGGGTTAATAAAAGTCTTCTGAAGCAAATCGATCGTTTTTGTAAGAAAAATATCCATATTGAAAACTTTATCAACTGTAAACTCTAGCTTCCGCTAACCGTGGATGACGTTGGACGTAGGTGTAGCATAAGCTCGGGTGAGTATATGCTAGTCTCGCTAGTTTATGCTAGTTTTATTTATAGCAAAGGAAAAACAGTCTTCTCTTGGTTTATGTCGAAATCCTCGTTTTGTACTTCTAATTCGTCACCGATATTTTGTTTTGTTGCTCTCTCCTCTGCACTTCCGCATTCATCACCGCGTTCTTCTACTTCCTACATCATCTGCTGGAACGCCATTCTCTTGTGAACGTGCAGAAGTTTTAAATATGAATATTTTTCTTACACAAATGCATCGATTCACTTTGGACGTCCTTTATTAACCCCCCAGAGATGTGTGGAGTACTTTTTAAAATAGATGGATGCAGTTTTTTGGGCTTCAAAATCTCAACACCCATTCACTGCCATTATAAACCTTGGAAGAGCCAAGACATTTTTAATATAACTCTGATTGCATTCGTCTGAAAGAAGAACGTCATATACACCTATAATGGCTTGAGGATGAGTAAGTAAGTGTAATTTTCACTTTTGGGTGAACTATCCCTTTAAGCAATTTATAGTACTGTTCCAAAACCGCTTTTTAAAGTCTCTACTGCTCATCAAGGCTGCATTTGTTTGATCAAAAATATATTTAAAACAATAGTATTAAAAAAGCGTGATGTCTGAACAATTGGGTATGACCAGTGTAGCCAGTGTTCTTCATAAAATGTGTCTTAGCAATTGAATACACGTCATTTAGATTCAGAGCATGTCTGAGTGATATTTTAGCTCCATCTGTTGGTGAGAGGAGGGATTGCTTAAGGCAAGACTTAAATGTCTCTCTGTTCTTCCAGCGTCTCCAATGGAAGACCCGTTCAACTCTCTTCCTCCAACCCAGCCTCCTCCTCCTCCTCCACCCCCTATCAGGAACAGTTTTACAGAACCCTCCTCCTCCTCACCCTATCCCAGACCTGCCCGCCCCTCGTCTGGACACGATCACTTCCTGCTCAGCCCTGGTGAGGCCGATCACTCTTATCTGTGACTATTAATGTAGTATAATATCAAATACTGCTTTAATTTGGGTTGTACTGGTATCTGATCTTTGGTGTGATTCACAGACACTTTCATAGACCAATTAAATAACTCGCCTCCCAATCCTCCTGTGCGGAGACAAACCGGAGACAATATGAAGACGCCATTCAAAGCTCCACAAGACTACGATCAACTGCCGCCAACCTCAGGTACCAACAGTTTGTGACCTTAATATATATATATATATATATATATATATATATATATATTTTATATTTACACTACGAGTCAAAAGTTTTTGAACAGTAAGATTTTTAATTTTTTTTTTTAAAGAAGTCTCTTCTGCTCACCAAGCCTGTACTTATTTGATACAAAGTACAGTAAAAACAGTAAAATTTTGAAATATTTTTACTGTTTAAAATAACTGTTTTCTTTTTTAATATATTTAAAAATGTAATTTATTTCTGTGATTTCAAAGCTAAATTTTTAGCCTCATTATTCCAGTCACATGATCCTTCAGAAAACATTCTAATATTCTGATTTGCTGCTCAAAAAAACATTATCCAATTATTAAATATTTATTAAATATTTTTTATTTAAAAAAATAAAAATAAAATCTATACACTATTATTCAAAAGTTTTAAGGCTATTTATTATTTTTTAGCAAGGATGCATTAAACTGATCAAAATTGACAGTAAAATGTTTATAATATTATTACAAAAGATTTCAATTTTAAATACATACTGTTCTTTTCTATTTATCTACTTTCTATTTATCAACAAAAAAACCCAAAAACAAATGAAAAAAAAAGAATTCTAAGCAGCGCGACTCTTTTTAACATTTAGAATAAGAAATCTTTATTGAGCAGCAAATCAGCATATTAGAATGATTTTTTTTAAAAGATCACGTGACATTGAAGATTGGAATAATGGCTGTTTTGCCATCACAGGATAAATTACATTTTATAATACATTTTATAATATAAACATTAATTTAACAATATTGCTTTTTTTACTATTTTGGATCAAATAAATGCAGTATAAGAAAGTGTGTATTTATTATTATATTCACAAAATAGCCAAGCCTCTTATACCTTATGCTTAAAAAGTTAATGTAATATTGATGATCAGAAAAAAACCTAAGCCAAAAATATACACGTAATATCCTGATAAAACAGCTGTGAGCAATGTGTTGTTCTGAATACATAATAGCCGTGCAGGTTTATTAAATGAAGCCATTAGCCATCAAGATGAATGCGCTCTATGAATTATTAATTATTAGCCTATAATGGGTTTTTAATGTGTTCAGAGTCTTTTTAGTCGGCCTGCTACCATCCACTCTCAATGGCCCATTTTGCCTAAACGCTCTTTGTTTCCTGTTTACAGTGGCCGGAGATTGCTTCAGGGCACCTGAGAGACCTCCAAAACCACTTCCCAGGATCATCCCACCAGACATCCACAGAAGACCGCACGAATCGTCCCGGGAGAACGTCGACGCCAAGATCGCCAAGCTGATGGGGGAGGGCTACTCGTTTGAAGACGTGAAACGAGCGCTGATGATTGCGCAAAACAAAGTGGACGTGGCACGGAACATTTTGCGGGAGTTCGCGTTAGTCGCCCCCAGGCAGGGCCTGTAGTCTGCTCCGAAGTGATTTTGAACTAATTACGACTGTCTCTGAGCGTACAAACCGCAGGCTGACTTCGCTTAGCACATACAGCAAACGAGACGAAAACGTGCGCTTTTTCGCCAAAAGGAGCCTAATGGAGTGTTGCGTTTGTAACAATGGGATCCTGTGAAAAAAAACAAAACAAAAAAAACAAAAAAGCGCCTTGTGTTTACAGTGACGTGGCTTATCTGCAGCGCTCAGGTCGTCGTCATAACAGCTCGGGACGTTTAAGAATCTTTCATATTTGGAGGTGACGTCCACATTTTAGAGTGGATTTGCTGCGTCCTTCAAAGCAGTGACGTTTGTATTTCTCTCAAATTGGCTGGATGGAAATGAGAGCAGCTCTGAGTGCTTCTGTTTGTGTTGCCAGTGTCTCCAGGCTGTTCTTGCCTTTCCTGCCACTGCTGCTGCCGCATATTACACGCGTCCAGCCGCTCGTTCCTGGCCTCTTGGGTTTCATGAATTTTACAGTAATGGCTCTCGGTGTGACCGTTTCTCCTTTAGCTCATTAATTCACCTTGAACACGACAAACCAGATCAGAACGTTTGAGGCAGAAAAAGGACAGACATTGAATATCAGGTTCACAGTTCTTTCAGTTAGCCGCTTTTATCAACTCTTAACGGACGCCTTTGACAACTGCGTGCATTCCAGCGTTCGCAAGCAAGGGCTAATATGGTTGTTTCATCTTGTGTAAATAGGGCCTGTCAACTCGTGAATAAACAAACCTGAATGCCCCCAGTTCCTTTATTTATTTTAAAATTAGTGCAGTGCTGGAGGAATTCACTTAAACCTTCTCCTTACATTCTTTTTCGGTTAGCCCACTTGCACTGACACGGTATGCAAAAAATAAGAACTGGATGTGAGCCGTTTGTGTAAGCACCTGGCAAACAAACCAAAAACATGCGGAATATCATCTACGAGTCATTTTAGTGGCGTCAAATAGAATTTGACGTAATAGTGACGCCTGTAAACTGAAGAAAACTCCAGCGACCATTTCACTCAAAGCCTTTTGGGAATTCCGGGAATGGAAGCAGGACCGCTTTGACTTTTTTTCTTTCCCCCAACTGGCTGTTTGTCATTCCTCCCTGTCAGGTTTTCTCTTGAACTTGAAACTTCATTTTTGCACTGGTCTCGCTCTCCATCTTACACTTGAACGTCTGAGAACTGAGTGGACCCTCCAGCGGAAGAGGAATGTGGCCTTCGACAGGTTCACAAAGGGGGAACGGTTTCTGTTCATTTCCCCTCTTCTTTTTACGAGAGATTTTAGTTTGTTGGAAAATGCCTTGTGGATCATTTAAAAGCAGTGATGTGTGCAATTAATTTATACTTTGTTAAAAGTTTTCTCTGAGATTTATTATTTTCTTCTTTCAGTAATGTTGGTAACCCGTGATCTGTTCTTGTGGAGAAAAATGTTTTATAAAAGCCAGTATTAACATCATCTCTGGGTGTGTTTTTTTAAGGGCAGCTATAGACCAATTTGGAGTAGACATCACAGTTACATCACTTGGAGCTGTGCATGCATTTTGGTGGCAGAAAAACACTGGTAACAAGTACAGGAAAATGGATAAAATCTGTGGAATAAGAGAAAAATGTATTGTTGTGCCTTTGGATGTCAGAATTGGAATCCAAATCATTTTTTTATAGAATACTGTCACCAAAGACGACATTTGAAACCAAACACAGACGCTGAAACGGACAGACTATGGATAAAAGCTGCTGTAATTACCCTACTTTAAAAGCATAAATTTGATTTAAACAATAGGTCTATATAATATTTACATATGCTGTTTATAGGGGACATATTGTATTTGCCCTACAGTTGCAGCATGAAATACTATTTAAACTTGTAACATTTCATATAATGTTTACCTAGTATTTTTTTCCTCACGAGTGCAAGTTTATATCTCCTAGTTTGGACTTTGTAACTCGATTTAACTCATAAATTGCAAGTTTGTTGGTTCTGAGGGAAAAAATGGCAGAAGTGTGGGATATAAATTCATGATTCTGAGCCCAGGGGAAAAGAGAGAATAACAAGTTTATTTTTCTTATCAGAAATATGACATATTATCTCAGAATTGCGAGAATAAAGTCAGAATTTTGAAATATTTTTATTCTTTTACCCCATTGCTTCCATAGCCTGCTACTTGAAAACGGTCATTTCCTGCCATCAGAATAGGCTCCGCCCACCAAATACTTAATCGCTATTAGCAAACTTGGTCTATTATGCAAAATCCATTTTACATGGTGTTAGGACATAAATGTGTTGGCAGCCACCTTACAGTGATAAAAATCCACTCATTCATTTTTTTTTTATCTTCCTTAACCAAACCAGTCTCATTAGGTCAAACTGCGTCACATTGTTTAGGCTCCGCCCGCGCCCGCCACTGACAGTCCTGTATTACCATAGTTTCCGCCCTCAGCAAGTTGTATTTCCGACGCTGTTCTCAATTTTCTCCGCGGTCGAGCAAGATATCGTCAACAATGTCTCAAGCAATCTCGGTGTTCTGTGTTTGGATGTAAGACTGAACATTAGAGTTTTCTGCGGAAGGTAATTCGCCTCAGAATCTACCTAATATGTTTATTTCTGCGCAAATGATTTCACTCCAGACTACTTCGTGAATGTCATGTGGTTAAAGTGCTTAGCTAATGTTTGTGTGCGTTAACGAAGTATTTTAACTTAACTGATCAATGCCAGCTGGTAAGATTTTTATTTTTGCTGTCAGTTTGTGGCGCTAGCAAACACCTCCTTCCTGTGCAGAGAGGGGTATAACTAGAGATGGGGAGTCGACTCCAAAAGAGTCGATTCCTCGACTCTCACTAGCCCTAGTGTCGGAATCGACTCCAGGTCAGGAATCGACTCCCAGTGTCGAGTGTTTTTTTCAAGTTCAACACAGCAACAGTTCATTATAACGAAAAGATTATAATAAATGTAAAGATACAGAAATTAAAACAAAAAGATAAA